>JAEMWC010000422.1:460000-532500 GCA_016490735.1 Pachyseris speciosa | reverse complement strand
CCTATAAGAAGGGTTCAACTTTTGCCTACTACAAAAGCTTATTTTATTTTGCGAACAAAGAAGTTCTTTGGGCTTGTCACACAATACCCCTCTTGTGATCAGTTTCAATAACATCCTTTTTGGAATAAGGGGCTAGTTTAACTGCACTAATTCACTTGAAAACATGGAACTAACATTTATTCAGTGTAATTTACATTCACGCATCTGACTAACTCTTGTTGTGTGCTTTGCTTCCAGTTATCATGGTTTGCATCTCATTCTGTACAAAATATGTTATGTTATTTGCAACCACAAAGTCTAGAAGCCCTTTAAAAGCTATTTCTTTAGTGTATCTGTCGAAACTAGTGCACTAGTGCTAATTCTTATGTCCAAGTTTATGTTGTTTGAGTTCCTGTCTTATCACGAACTGATCCCTGACTATGGCTTGCTTGTGGTTTGTCTTTTGCTGTTTCTTTCTTTAAAACATGCAGTAGGGTTTGGGAGCTTTCAAGAATCTGAAGGAACAAAAAGTAGAGCAGATAAGGAAGTGCAATAAAACAGAGCTCAACCTAAACTGGTTTGCTGCTTCAAAGTGTAGACAAAATAATCAGTTCAGTTTAGTTCAGTTCTTTTATTTAGCCAATTAAACAACATCAGAAACCCATAAGGGTTGAAACATGCAATGCACGTTGACAGCTTCCAAATATTCAGTGCTAAGTACCATCTTTTGGAAACCTCTTGCTACAGTCTTTGCGGCGAGTAAACACAGTACAACAATGCAGCAAATTTTGCACCTCCTCAAAAATCTCCACCTCTGTTTTTCCTCCGAGTGTTTCACCGAAATTTTTCATTCCATTTTTGGACAGCTTTTTTGGACTTTTCTGTTTTCCTTTTCGCCTCACCGACGTGTCCGCTATTTTTAATTTTGTGTGGGAACATTGTGGTATTGCGTCATGGTGTTCTTGCAAACTGATTGATTGAATGTTTCTCTCTTGATATTCCAAATATGGTAATTAGCAAATTGAATATTTGGAAGCTTGTTTCCAAGCACACAAAGGGAAGTTACACGTTTCAACCCTTATGGGTTTCTGACAACATATACAATTAAATACAATAATAGTAAGCTGGCAAGGGAGCCCAGAAGAAACCAAGAGGATTATAAAACCTGGGCTCCCTAATTAGAAAGGAAATAAGGAAAACTGTAAATTTATTAATAATTCATAAGAGTTATGACCAATCTATGGGTAGCATTTTAGTCACATGTACGCCTCTGTAAACCCAAATACAAATCAACTGCTGCATTAACTTTTGATACAGAGTCTTGCTCAGGAAATTAGTATGCATTACCTTTAGATACAGATCTCTACTGATTAACATGACAAACACAATCTATTGTTTCATTTCACAAGTACACCTTCGGCTCACCATTGTAAATGCCCATACAGATCTCCCGCTCATATTTTATTGTACTCCCTTGGGAGTTTGAGTTATTGAGGTTCTGCTGTAATGAACAACAGTCTTCAATGTGGCCAAAGTAAGAGTAAAATCTATGATGTAACCCCTATATAATGAAATCCCCATTACAATAAACAAAATCAAGAGCCAAACTTAAAATTAATCCTTAGATAACAAATTAATCTTGTCACATGACTGAAGCTCAATGAAAAACTGATTATTAGTGGGAAAATCATTTTTTAATATTACATGCTCAATTATAAAATACTGTAAGCTCCTGTCAACAGTTTATTATTAGCTCTGGGAGGGCACTCAAATTGCATCTACCAGCTTTTTCCTCTTTGTTCAAATGCCAAGACAAAACAATGACAATTAATAATTAATAATTATTATAAGCCAAACCCTGGACATAACAAAGTTTTTGGTTGTTTTGCAACAAAGTCACCATAACAGGGTTATGCTTATGATGAACCCTCGTTACAATTAACACATTATATCATTCCTTTAGCACTTTGTCACAATGGGGGTTCCACTGTATGTTAAGGGGGAGGGTGGTCATAACAAGAGTTTTTCAAAGGGTGGTGAGCATCCAAAACCAAAACACCTTCTATGGGAGGGGTGTGGATACTTCCTAAGATTGAGATGACGGTAGTTTAACACATTACATCGAATCTAGAACATACCTTCATATAGGCTGCTTCCGTTTCGGCGATTGTTTTATCATACTCGTTTCTGGAGGCGATCTTCTTGGCGAGGCTTTCGTTGATTTTCGCCAGCCTTTCGCTGAGAATACGGATGTCGTTTTGTATTTTTGATTTTTCTTCCTCCTCGTTAAGAATCTGCTTCTGGAGTTCATCTCTCTTCGTACAAAGATCCTCAATGCCTAGAAGTTAAATGATAAACAGTATATTAGTACATTTAAATGTACAAAGGAACACGAAACCAACATGACAGCAGACTGGATTTATGCATGACATCATTGTCCAATTTTCCTGCCGTTCGTGAGCTTTCGTTTTCCAAAATACCTACATTTCACTAGCTCGTTGTTATACGATTGTAACGCCGCCCCTTGCTGTGACATCGCGATCAAAAGAAAGCTAAAAAGGCGGCCCGATGTCTAAGCTGTTTTAGTATTCTGTTGTTGAAAATTCTCATCTCCCGCGTAATGTTTGTCGCGTTGTCCTGGGCTACACCCACAATGCAATGCACGAAGCAGGTCTCCGCAATGCGCATGTCCTTAATTTTGAGAGATGATTGCGTTATGATGATCGCAAGGATCAGCAAAGAAGAGACACGGAAGTGATGCCGGACATCATAAATATTCGTCAATCATTTCTTTCAAATCCATCTCGTCCACGATTATTTACTCGGTAAAAATGACTTAGATGGCTGAAATTTTCTGCCTCGCCAACGAGGTGTTGGCCTCAATTTTCCAACACCTAAATGCGTTTGATCTTGGTATGGTTGCCAGAACGTGCCAGAGATTCAGAGATGCTTCGTTTATAGATCAGATATGGCAACATCTGTGCCACAGAGGTAAGCTTTCAACATCAAACATATTAGGAAAAAAACTACTATTTCTAGGAGTCTGGATTGAGAAAACGGATAAGACCATAGTTCATAGAGGGAAATGGTTATGAAACCTAGCAAAGTTCTTTGTTATATGTTTTTGTTTGCTTTTTTGGGGGTTGACCGTGCACGAATAACAATAGGTGGTTACGCGTGCTCATGCAACTACCCAATAGAAACATTCTGATTACGTAATTCATGCATAGTACATGAGTGCAAAACAAAGAAATGTGCCTACGTAAAGCTTGTGGGATGTGGCTGGAGTGACAAGGATATACCTCACAAATTAATGTGATTTGGTAAGCTGAAGCCACTCTAAAGGCACTAAGGCCACATGGTAGCGGGCATTACCCCTTAAATCTACCAAAGCAAAGATTGAGCCCAAGCATTAGCAGCCATGGACAGCTGTTTCGGCCTTGTTAGGCCTCATCAGCATGGCATAGCTAATGCTCAGGCTCAAGTACCCACATATCCATAAAACAAGCAGTGAAAACGTAAAGCTTGTGGGATGTGGCTGGAGTGACAAGGATATACCTCACAAATTAATGTGATTTGGTAAGCTGAAGCCACTCTAAAGGCACTAAGGCCACATGGTAGCGGGCATTACCCCTTAAATCTACCAAAGCAAAGATTGAGCCCAAGCATTAGCAGCCATGGACAGCTGTTTCGGCCTTGTTAGGCCTCATCAGCATGGCATAGCTAATGCTCAGGCTCAAGTACCCACATATCCATAAAACAAGCAGTGAAAACGTAAAGCTTGTGGGATGTGGCTGGAGTGACAAGGATATACCTCACAAATTAATGTGATTTGGTAAGCCACATCCCACAAGCTTTACGTTTTCACTGCTTGTTTTATGGATATGTGGGTACTTGAGCCTGAGCATTAGCTATGCCATGCTGATGAGGCCTAACAAGGCCGAAACAGCTGTCCATGGCTGCTAATGCTTGGGCTCAATCTTTGCTTTGGTAGATTTAAGGGTAATGCCCGCTACCATGTGGCCTTAGTTCCTTTAGAGTGGCTTCAGCTTACCAAATCACATTAATTTGTGAGGTATATCCAAAGAAATGTGCCTCTTTGTTTGCTCCTTTGATGTTTGCCGGACTTCATAACCATTTCCCTCTATTAACTATGATAAGACTTACTGTATACACTGTACAATGTTGTGTCACTGACAGTCACGTATGCACGTGACCATGGCGTATATTTCCGTGATTCATATATTTTTATCATAAACCACTATGCAAACTTTCTTTAAGAAGCAAGAAGGTTCGTGGTTACTGATCTAGCTAATAGCATTAGCCATAAGACTTAAACAAATAAATGCTGATTTACCCACATTGTAAAACTTATTAGTGTTTTATTCAGTTTCAGTTCAGTTTCAGTTTCAGTTTATTCACACTTATTCAAACATAATATTAGTGTACGAGAATAGAAAAAAAAGTAAGAAGAGAAACAAAGTCAGCTTACATGTACATTAGGCTTTGATCTGAAATAGTACATAGTGGCCAAAGGAGCAGAGCTTTCAAGTTGGCCACTACCACGTACAATGCAGTTATGAGTGAGGGGCAGTTATTCACAGAATATACATAATAGGTAATCATTATCACTAGCTAGAACCTACTTTCATTTTCAGTAAAAGTTCATAGAATCCCTTGTAAAAGGTCAAATCCTTGTTCAGAATAAGCTGATTATTTGTTTGTATGTGACGTACTTGTATCTAGTGAATATTGGCTTGGTGAATATATGAGAATGAAATTATATATGAAAATCATATTTTGAACTGCAGATTAATGATTAAATATGTGACTGATCATCGCAGTTATGAACACTACAAAATGAAAATAAAAATGAAAATAAGGCCTGAAAAAAATTCAGGCTTGTATGCCGTACAAGCCTGAATTTTTTTCAGCCTTTATTTTCACATGTTTAATGAATATTGGTTTGTAAGTGATGAAGTTGAATCCACTAATTAGTTGATAGCCTGTTATACTAGGAAATGTCATCAAGTGTTTTGAATTATTGGCTGAGTCTGAGAAAAGAAAAATTTGTGAAATACTCCTTTTGCAAGTTCGTGTAGGAAGGTGCAAATTTCTAATTTTGATTTAACATTTTATCTTGTTGTTTCTATGTAGATTATGGTGTGTCGTCTTTGTACCAGTGGCCTCTTGCTTCCTTTCGAGACCTCTACATTATTGGTAGGTCCTTCAAAGTCTTTAGAACTTAAACTGTAGTTAAGTTTTGGATACGGATACCCTCAAAATCAATAGCTGCATAATTTTAAGGACAACCCAGACCACAGTTGTGTAATTAATAAATGCTCTCCTTGTAGAGCCAGTTTGCAGTACCCTGGAAACTCAGATGATTATATTAGCAAATTCACCTGTAACCTTCACATTAGATCTGTGCCTTGGAGTAATGGAGTAATGAAGGCAGTTTATATATATACTTACCAAATACAGCAGAATGTTTGCAAATTGGGGACAGTAGAGTCTTAATTTTTTATGTCTTGTATTCACTATAATGTCAGTTTATCCGTTTACTTAATTGCAGTGCTGCATAAGTATGGATGTCTGCTTGGTGTTTGGAGATTCATTATGAATCCTTATGGTGGTTTAGTTCACATTCAGGTGAGATCTTATTGTCTTGAAGGCTTAATGATTTTACATTTAACAGATCTCCATGGTATGTTTGTTGGAATGCATTGTAAAATATGTTCGACCAATAAAGAGGTATTAAATGAGGATATGTATTTGATGAATTTCCTGCAGTTATTGCCTTGTTGGAGAGAGGGTGAATCAATAGCTGGAAAATAAGATTCAGCCCAAACTCTACTAACATTGCAAAGTCTATTTAGCTACAAAAATCATCTCTCTCATGGCTTTATGCACATTCTATTAAATTAGAGAGACGATAATCAACGGTGTGATGATCCTTTCTCTTTCAGGCTTCACCAGGTGGGATTGAGGCTTTTGACTGTCGAGCACCCTTTGACCCTGACATAACCAGCCCATTACGACCCAAGCTTATGTTTGCTATAAGGATACATGAAGAAAAACCTGTGGTTCTTTGTTACAGTAACTGGGAAGGGGCACCACATGATGGAACACTTGAAGTAAGTTTATTATTATAGTTTCATGGCAAATAAAATGATGCGACATTTGGGAAATGAATAGAGAAAGATTAAGATTGAAAAAAAAAGGGCATTGAGAATGGTGCATAAAGAGATGCAAGAGGCAGTAGGAAACACAGGCCATGGCAAGTTGTTCTAGTGTTGGGGGTGGGGAAGGGAGACAGGGGATGTCTTCCAGTTCCCTTTCATTCCCACTCTCCCTCTCCCTATTCTTATCTCTTTTTATCCCTCTTCCCACCAACTCTTGGTTGATAGTTTGTTAGCCTGCTGTGGTAACATCATTGCAAAATTAGTTGGCCCTGAGTATAACACAGAACCATAATTATACAGTCAACTCTCTTGTGGGATGAGAAACTGTGGTTGCTTTAATGCAAGGTGGTCTTTTTTGAGTGAAACTGGCCTCATGAATGGAGTGGTCGCTCACAATTAAGTTGCTGCCCATGAAGAGTCATCTACACAGTGCACCATGTTCACAATAAGCTCTGAATACCGCTGTAAATGATGTGATTGGTGAGATGTTTGTACTCCTTGTGATGGCAGTAACATAGGAAATTATCCCCGATATGTTCACCAAACACTTACTAATTAAAATAAATCTTCAGTGACTTTTTGATTCATGAATTGCTTTGCAATTTCTAGTGAGATAAAATTAAGTACATTCTACAACCAAGAAAAGAATGAGCCAAATGCAAGGGGAGAATTTGAAAACATTGGCCCAACGTTTTCAATCCAACACTCATTTTCTTCTTGGTAATGCGTAACCAAAAAGACCTAAAAATAGTCCAGTGAGCTAAAAAATAGCCGTTTTGAAGACAATTTGGCCTTTTCCTTACATTTTCCATCAGCAAACAAGTCTCCTTTGCTCCTTTGCTTTCCAGATTTTTACTAACAATTCTTGACACTGCCGTTTAAATGGGTTAGAGAAGTCTTGCATTAAAACAATGTGCTGCTTGATAATAGATAGAAGAAAGTGATGAAAGAAACGTCAGTAAATTCAGATTCCGTTGCAACAGCCAGGGAAAGCATGAAATTCCTTCGGACAGAGAGCAGGTTTGGTTACTTGTTTGTTCTTGTTCTGCCTCAGATAATTCATTATTTCTTTTTAGGGAAGTTAAAACTTTCCAAGTCAAATAAATGTCAAATTACTGCACCATGATTTCTACTTAAATAAATAGACTCTTTGCATTCAGTATCTTTGTGCTGATGCTTGATTTAGGTTGTGCTGTCCTGAAATATCACATGACAGAAGTCTTAAGTTTGTAAACTATGGTATAATAGTTCATTCAATTGTAGTAGATCTGAAAGTTGTACTGGGCAAAGACGACTTACAAAAGTAGCTTCCGAGACCCTGCAGATGGATATAATTATAAATAACATTTTGAAATGCTTTTCACTGTACTGTTTGCAAATACAGGTATGAGGTTAGCAATTAGGACTATCTTTGAGCAAGGAATAATGTCAACCAATAAGAAAAATGTTCGTACTTTGATGGTACCTACATGTTATTACGAAAACATGAAAGTAGGTTTGCTAAGAATAGTGGCTGTTTACACTTGGGCAGTGCATGGCTCAACATGTAAGAAAAACAAGTGTTCGGTTACGGCCTTAACAAACAACACTTAAGCGAATGATACACGGTTCAACATCGTTCAACTTTTGTTGATCAACAAATGTTGAACAGTGTATCATGTGATGTTGAACGTTGAAATATGCCGTTCAACAAGCGGCAACTTGTTGAACGGAATAGAGCCAAGCTCTATTTTCGTTCAACAACGTTCAACAACTTTCAACATGTTGAACGGCAGATTTCAACCTTCAACATCACATGATACACTGTTTAACATTTGTTGAACAGCAGCTGCAACATTTGTTGCTCAACAAATGTTGAACCGTGTATCATTCGCTTTAGCTTCCAATTTCAAGGTTAGGAGATTTATTAACTACACTACCACTTAAAAAGCTATGTGTTTTGAGTCATTGTAGCTATTCTAAATTTATTTCTGTCATTGATGCTGCTAGTAATAATGTTAAACTGTAAAGTATATGAATTTAGGTTATGTTGTCTTTGCCCATTTGTTTCCATTTGTACAGTTGAATGTATCACAGGAGCTGCTCAGCCACAATTCTTATTGAGAACCCTGTTGGTCAAATTCAATTGTGCGGGCGTGCATGCTTCATATTCCTGTTGTGCACACTGATGACGTAGCAGAGGGAACTTCTCTTTATACAACTACCGCATTGAAAATGTTTTAAAAGAATTGGTTCATGTGTCAGCTGTGCGTTCATCGAGATATGAAGCACTTGGGAAGTTTGGAGAGCAGTCAAGAAGCTAGAAACTTCCCGCGTGCTTCATGTTTCGATGAACGCACGCTGATGCATGAACCAATTGTTAATTATATTTTACACAGGGAATGCATGTTCTACGACGGTGGATGAGGGAGGAGTATAACAATGAGAATCTACTATTTTATCAACCTCACATGGTCCAGTTGGTTCTTATGAGATATGTTAACATGCACGCACTGCACAGGTAATTATGCTTTTAGAAATACCAAGAAAATGTGCACGGAAAATGGCGGCTTCTATTATTATATGCAGGGCTTGAAATAATTTCCCGGCTGGCGGCGGTCAAATTGTCCGGTCTAACCAATTTTTGCTCGGACACAACCCATTTTCGGCCGGGCAAACATCGATGACGTCTTATCGCTATAAAAGTGCCCCCCCCCCCCCCCCTCCACTTCACATTATGTTTAAATATAAAACAAGTAAATTTTTAAAGCATTTATTGTACATGAGCATCGACCTCAATGCAGGAAAAGTGGAACGCACGTTTTATACCTACTTAAGGTCACTAAAGTTATGAAGTTGATGAAATTTACTGAGGCTTGCAATCTAGTCGATTCTCATAATAATACAAGCTAACTGATGTGCATTTACAACAAGAAATCCAAGTAGAATCCATGTCCACTGATTTGATACAATTTGAGCGTGAAATGAATAAGCTTAAATCTTAAACTGAATGTTTCACTGCTATCTTACTAAAAGGGGCCGGGGAAATGATACTAACAGACAACTCTCGTTTTCCATTTAAGAATACTAGAACGGCAGCCAAATTTTGCTGCTTTTCGTCAATTTCAGATCTGTACTCCCCGAGGAAAACATTACTTTACGAAGTAACGTATGACGGTCCGTAAATCCAATTTCTACATTGCCGGTAACAGGGAAGCTCTTTCCCTGCGATGCGTGATTGAACTTTTAAAATACAATAATAGACATCCGAGGACATTATCTCACCGAAACGCAGTTTGAACATACCGTATTTCCTCGAATAAGTGCCCTCCCTCGAATAAGCGCCCACCCCCCTCGGCCAAAATAGCAAATAAGCGCCCCCATCCCCTCCCCCTCAATATCTTAACAAGAAAGAAAAGGAGACAAGGAAGTTTCCACTGTCACTTCATTTGTAATCTTTTAAACTTCAACTACACCGGCATCAGTGCATGTAGGAGAACTGTCTATTTTCCGTAAGTCCCTTTCAATTATTTCTATATCTTTGTACTTGCAGAATTCTTTTATGTGCATTAGCCAAAATAGAAGTACAGTTCATTTTAAGAAAAACGTAATAAGCGCCCCCTCTTTTGGGCGAAATTTTAAATAAGCGCCCGGGCGCTTATTCGAGGAAATACGGTATAACAAAAGAACACCCAGATGCACTGGAAAGGGTTTTTGAAGACGTTGGTGACTATGTTCACATGTTACCTGTTTAACTGAAGTCGTTACATACCACAACATTTATAATAAAAGGATTATCGCAGATACAATTTCTTTCTAATCCATCGTGTTTCGACCTATTAACAGTGAACCTTACTGAATTTTTGTTTTAGTAAAGTGTGAGAAGAACTTTACAAATATTTTATACAAACGCGTGACACGTAACGCCATGAAATCTGCGGTCACTCGTTTGAGATGAACCACATATATAGGATAAAGTTTACATGTTGGAATATGTGAATTTTCTGTTAAAATGGTTTGTTTCCTTTGAAAATAGATTGTTTAGGGACGGACCATTAGAAAAACCCGATGGGGGTTGAAAATTTTTTGGTGCATGAATTTTTTTCCCCTCTGCATGAATTTTTTTCAGGTTCCGCCGCTTGAAGGACTTTTTTAAGACACGTTTACCTTGCAGGAATTTTTTTGGGGGAATTGTCACCCACCCTTCGGTTTTTTCTAATGGTCCTTCCCTTAGTTAATCTCGTCATTTATAGCTTAAGTGATTCGCACGGAAAGTTGACAAATGAATGTAAACCTGCCCATTGTTATTTTCACACTTTTTAAATTTTGAGGACCAAGGGTGCCAGGACCGTTGTACCGACACTGAGAGGTCTTGTTATCTGATGCTTCTCACGTCAAGTTTGCAAAACGAACGTGGACTGTAACAGTAAAGTAATTCACACCGCTACTTTTCGGTGACGACTTGATACGACTGTTACGAATCGTTTATTAGAAGTTCTGGGTATCTATCGTTTTCCCATCTTTGTTCACGAGCTCCAATAATATTGAACCTTTAAATATTTAACTTAAAACTCTAATTTTTTCCTTACAAGCGTAAACGACCGGACAAATTGTCCGGCCATCTAAGGATTTGACCGGACAAAACCTATTTTTGACCGGACATTGTCCGTTGACCGGCCGTTATTTCAAGCCCTGAATTATGGCCAAATTTGGCACTGTTATACCCTGCGAGCAGAGGCCCTAGGGGCCTCTGCTCGCAGGGTAGCACTGTTATGTAGCGCTATGTAGTAAAATTAGATGATGAAAATGTGACACTTCATGCAGCCCTGTCAAACTGTGCCGGCCGCCGGCAATTTTCCAGCCTACAGTCAATTATTTGCCACTTACTTCACACTTGGACTTCACTGTGAGTTCTCTAGCAGGCAAGGCTTGCTGGCAGGTGCTGCCCACTACTACAAAACATTTTGACAGGGCTGTTCATGTAAAGGGATTTATTTCCAATATAGTTCAAAGGTTTCTGGCATAACCAATTATTTATGGCCTGTGCTCAGAGGCTGGTCTATGGCGTGGTGTTGTTGAGAGACTAATTTACTCTGCTTTGTTTCTATGCACTCGAGTGTATGTGTGGGTTTCAGTGGAAAATTGGCCGTTTTTCGTCTAGTATAAAAACGGTAAACAAGACAGACGCATTTAACGTCTGACGACTTTAATGTCTTCTGTTAAGTGCGTCGTTTATACGCACTTAACAGACGACTTAAACGTCTCAGACGTTAAATGCGTCTAGTATAAAAACGGGACGACCTAACTGGGACGCACTTAGCCCTGAATTCCTTTGTTCATCTGCACTTCGTTCTTTCCTTGCTCTCTCGGTCGTCACAGCGCACAAGCCAAGTGCCTCGGTGGCATCTATTTCCTCGTCCTTCGCCTGAGAAAGCCGCTTCCTTGACTGATTTTCTTTCTACTTTTATGCGTCCCGTTTTTATACCAGACGGCTCTAACGTCTCAGACGTTAAATGCGTCTGGACGACTTGAACGTCTCTAGCATAAAAACGGCCATTGAGAAGACCTGACAGTAGGGTTGGCAAAGCTTGTGATGGACTAGCATTCCACTCAGGGAGGAGTAACTGCTAACTGAATCACAACGTAACAATCTTCCCATTTTTATACTGGGCATCCTGTGACTAAACAGCTGTATTGTTTTTAGACAATTCATGTTTGGAGTAGTAGTGGTAAGTAAACATATTTTAACTACCTAAAATACACATGAATACCCAATGAGATACCCAAGGGTGAAAATGGTCTCCAAATCCACCAGCTTGACCGCTAATCAGTTGTATCCCTGGAGAAAAACAGGCCTAAATGCTACTAGACCATTCTTTCATTCTCCAAAAGAAACGTTAACGCAGAAAGGCTAGAGTAAAACACCTGAAGTTATTACAATTGTCACAAAAAATCCCAGGATCTGCAATGTTTGTGGTCTGTTCAGGAAGCACAGGCAAATGGGAATGAATTCACCTTGAGTGAAATGCCACAAGATATTTTATGTGAGAATGAATATATGAAATCACGTATTTGAACTGCGGATATTCATTAGATATTAGAGAGTTTAAGAAACGAGGTCGGGAACGTCAACGAGAACGTCACAAAACAATAGGTTTAATGAGCAATGATTAGGTTTAAGGTTTAATGAGTAATGTCCTTGCGAGTTAACCTTTGGCTTGAATTCGACTTAATTTACTTCACCCAGTTTTACATAAGTACTGCAGCGTTTTTAGGGTCCACCCTTTCTTTTCGGCACAGACAACCACTGAGATTTGAAGCTCTTGAGCTTCCTCGGCGTAATGCAGCAGAGAGTCTGCTGATCACTTCTGGTATTTTTAAGGTAAATATTGATCACTTTTTTAGTGTTACATGTAAGTGAGCTGGGACTGATTGCATTGAAGTGACCTGAGAATACACCATTATGCCAATGCGGATCAGTTCCTGGTGAATTGTGGGTAGATCCAGTCCTTTGTGGGGGCAAACGGTCAATATTACAATTTCAAATTACGTCCTAAAATAGCCGTTTGCCCCCACAAAGGACTGGATCTACCCACAATTCACCAGGAGCTGATCATTAGCAAAATGGTGTATTGCGAACCAAATTTCTGAATATCAGAGGTGGGGGCCTTGGGGCTTACACTACCCTTTTGAAATAACTTAATCCCTCTCGCAAGACGCAAGACGCGTGGCGCGCTACGAAAATCGCGTGGCGCTAAGCCGGAAAAACTGCACGTATCTAGCTTAAAAATCTCGTGCGACGTGATTTAGATATCTGAAGTTGTTTCATAACGTCAAAGGTCTTTTCATACTTTAATTAATAGACTGTTCGTTTGACTTCTACTTTACTCAGAGACGTACATGTAGAAGTGCCTAACCCTTGCTATGTTCTTGTAGGGCACCTACAGCAGTCATGGAGTGGAACTTGTGATGGTTACTCACAATGTAACGGAACAAAAAATAGTTGGAACCAAGATTACGGTAAGTGGAAAAACGATCCCGTAACATTTCTTTGTTCTTGTTGGTTTTTTGTTTTGTTTTCTTGTTTCTTTTTTCACAAAACGTGTAGTAACCGCCATCACAGAATAATGCTTTTCCATTGAATTTCCAAGTTAAGTTACTGAATATTGTTACACTAGCATTGGCATGCAGCTTGCTATGCTCATTACAAAAAAAACCACCCTATGGCGAACCTACGAATTGGTTTAAGGTAGTTTTTTTTGTCAATGTAGGCTTTCCATGAAAATGTTTTTTTTTACAGATTGCGATTTGTTTTTTACGAGAGATGCTTATTCTTTCAAAGATCAACACTCGACTCTAGAAGTACAATAATACATCGTGTACTTATGTCATGATCTGTTTCCGCATTTTCTCGTATCTACTTCGGTTAAAATCTTCCAAGAAGTCGGTTTGTTGTGTCGTAATGTAATGTCGACGAGATTTTTTCTGCGTCTCCGCTGCTCAACTTGTCGGAATTGTTCGTAAGGTGGCAAAGCTTTGGAGGTACAGCTGTAGATGGGTGTCAACGTGTGTTAGAAACGCGGCAAAGTTGATAGGAGGTGAAATGTATCCATCGCTTCTCCGCTAAATCCTTACCTTTGAGCGAGTAAAGCTTGCAACTAAGTAGGCTTGCGTTCTGCAATTTTTGCGTAACCACCTGTTACGCTGTTTTGAAGTTATGAGCGTTGTAATCTTGTACTTGCAATTCAGAGGAAAGTGAAGAGATTTTTTTATATTACTATCAGTATGGACAGACTTTGAGTTTCGGCAGTCTTTCTGTGCAATTATAATCGGACTGTGTGAACATACATGCGCCTATCGGCGAATGTCGTTCTGAAAATGCGACAGCCGTGTACGCATAGGTAACACAATAACCCTGTGACTGCATATCAATAGGGAGACCCCAATGTTCCAGAAGGTAAGATGACATTTGAGGTTGACCTTAGGAGGCCTGTGTCTGAAGACACACCGGTCCTCGAAGGAGAGCGCCGGCCGTTTCAGCTTCCTCAAGTGTATGAAGCGAGATATGCAGACTTCCCTAGAGCTTACCAGGCTAGGTATGTGTCGACCTGCTGTGGCCGTTTTTTGCTTATTCTTGTGCTGCTTTTGCCCCTGTTCACATCTGTATAATCACGCCCTTCTTTTGAATACGCGGAACGGTAATTTTGATTTCCTGTCTCGGGCCCAATTAGTTTGATATCTTCAAATCGCTTTTACTTCCTGACGTTCCTTTCTGTAACGTAAGTGTATGTGTCACCTATTCACTTGTTTGTTTTCCGTTTAAGTCGCGGGTTCCTTGTTGTATCTGCCTTTCTTTCTATTAAAGGGGAACTATCAAAGCAATTTTTGCTATACCGTAAGTTTGTTCAAATCGTGAGAAAGTATATTTTCTATTGCCCAAAGTCCCGTTGAATACGAAGAGGTAGATTTACAAATGATTTCTCGGAAGGAAAAGAAAACGAATGTTAATTTAGGGTGATTTTTCCAAGACACAATGACAAGACTTGAAAAAGTTTGTTGCAACCCATTTTCTCCTCGTCAGACGTGGCCATCAGACAATCGCAAATAGTTTTAATACACCATTTTGTTAATGATCTGTTCCTGTAGAATTGTGGGTAGATCCAGTCCTTTGTGGGGGCAAACGGCCATTTTTGGACGTATTTTGGCCGTTTGCCTCCACAAAGGACTGGATCTACCCACAATTCACCAGGAACTGATCATTAAGAGAACGCCAAATTTTTGAAAGGTTCTATCGCTGCAAATACATCTTTGGGCTTATCAAACACGCGACATTGCCACTTCAAGCAAGTTTAGACGCATTGTTTGCATTTCACTTTTTTTCTTAGTGGGTCATCTTTTCTTTACTTTCCGAGGAGATGGGATATTTTAAGGTGCCCTGGGTGAGGGTTAACATCAGTTCAGTTCAGTTCAGTTTATTTTGCCATTTCAATTGTGTATATATATATATATATATATATATATATATATATATATATATATATATATATATATATATATATATATATATATATATATATATATATATATAATAGGTCAATCAATGTTTGAAGAATGGTTTTCGTGGAGCGCTCAACTTTTCAGGAGCTGTAAATATAAAATAAAAAAAATTAAAATGGCGAGGACGCTCATAAAGAAACCACTGGGCTTATAAGCCATGAGCTCCCTCATCAAATGTTGGTGCTCTCCTAAATTCCCTATACAGGTATGTGTCGCCCAAAAGGATACCACTGGTTTTTTAAGTTCAGTGGATCTTAAATTGTGTCATAGATTTTGCTATTCTGTCTTAAATTTGGTCTGTTCTTTTTATTAGCGTGAGAACCACGAGTGTATATGTTCAAACCAATAATAAAGGAAAGAGAAGTAGTTAAGTCATAAGCTGTTTAGAGAACCCAGCGGCACATCCCCTACCAAAAATTAGAGCGAGTCAAGGTTATTTTTTGTTGCGCAAATGTTTTTGTAAAGACTTCAATTTTATAACGCTCCAACCGGAATTTGTTGCTTTTTACAGGGATTTAAAGGTTTTGTGTTTGTTTTCTTCGTTAATCCGCTTGTCTTTCCTGTTAAAACTGTTTGCCTCTAGATATCACGGCGTTGGACAGATTGCTAGTCACGGATTCTTGTCTCCTCAGATGACTCCGGGTCACTTTGTCCTGTTTAACGATGACTTGTTTGGTTTCTTGTGGCTCGAACTCATGGCGTTTAGTGTGTACAGCAGAGCAACTGAGCGTTACCTTCGATGAATCTGCAGTTCTGAACTTCAGACGGAAATCATCGATAAAACTTGCCACGTTCGCCAAAAGACCGGTGGACAATTGACTGTCATAGAGGATAATCCTGAGATCCTACTATCAGGAACTCTTGGCAAATTGTTCGAGATAGCGCGGGATTCGCGATAAAAGTTCGCGATGAAAGTGGTGTCAAATTGCTACCTTCAAAAAGTACTTGGCCTCTGATTCCAACCACAAACCTGTTAGTCCCCGGGTTGTTGCTTCTCCATAGGTCTCTATGTACAATATTGTACAACCATACGGCATGGCGCAGTACGTAATGCTCCATTCTTTAACCGGTTGTTGGTTAATTAAAGGGCTCAATTTCGGGGCTTACGCGGGGCTTTTCGCACTTGCTGGGACGGAATCGCACCTTGTCCTGGGCAGCAGAGAAGTCGAAAAAACCAGTAGTGATTGGCTGAGTGAGAGTGTGTGTGTTTGTGTGTGTATGTGTGTGTTGGGGGGAGGGGAGGGGATGTGGGTATGTGTGTTGTGGGGAGGGGAGGGGAGGGGACGGGTGGGACTCAGTAGTATTAGTTAAATTCTTTCGTCATTAATTTAAAAGCTATTTGAGCTTCTGAATATTTACTACACCACTGCAAATTTCCAGAGCGATACTTAGAGTCGTGTCAAGAGGTGAAAGCCTTTGATTCTGTCATTGAAACGCTAAATTTGCAGACAGTAGAACTGATGCTACGGATTGACGTTTTCATGATTAATATTATGCGTATGGATATATAGTTTTATTTTTTTCTGAAGCATCTCAGCGGTCCGGAATCCAAAATCCTTGAATCTGATTGGCTGATTGCGCGCGCAGCAGCAGTCCAGATTTTCCCATCCGGACCCCGAGTACGGACCGCTGCTGAATTTGAAGCAAACTTGGAAGCGAGCGAGAACTTTCATCAAAGTGAAAGCGCAAAAATGGCGTAAATGATGTCTTATATGAACCATGAATGGTTGTTAAGTGGATGAAGGAACAAGCAGTGGGATTGAAATCGTTGCAATTTGTGAAAAAGGCGAGTACACAATCAACCGAGTACACATCCGAATTTAATTTTAAAGTTGTACCTTAGTTTATTTTAATACGCTATCTATTTTTGCAAGTTTGGCGTTGTGAACTCCACTGATTTCGTGCTGTCAGTTTTCCCTTTTCTCTTGTGTAATCGAGGTCTTTTCACGATTTAATCAAACAAGAAAGCACACGCTTGTATTTTAATTGTTGTACATTCCGTCAGTCGGTGTTGTACAAATTTTGCGCTGTTGTTGTTCGTTGTAGCGATAACCGTAGTTATACGAGCTCTACCATATTTTACTGCGTTTAATGGTTTCTTTGCTTTGCATTTTATACTTTTTCAATTCTTAAATCGGCGTTTTGTTAAGTTTAATTCAAGAAGGAACGAGTTTTCTCTTATCGTTGAATTTATGCCTTTGTGTTGAGGCGAAGGTTTCACGCTAGAGTCACTGTCTTCATGTTGCATAATACTAGTAAACGTTAAAAACTCTGCAAGGTAAACTTACATCTAATACAGTTCAGGTTTCTGACCTTAAAGTGCCTGTTAAAATTCTCCCTGAAGATTTCGAAGATCAATTTTTGCCGCGGTAAGGCGAGAAATTTGAAAACTTTTGTTCACTTAGTAAGCTTATTTTGGTTTTCACCGATTAAAACGTCCATGCAAATTCGCGCGTAATAAACGGAGTTTGCTCGTCCTAGATTGATTAGTCCGCCTAATCAGTTTTTCCACGAAAAAAATAAGCACGTTATTTGCCGGCCTTAGGTCGGTCCGTATTTTTTTTCCCAATACGGACCTCCCGGCCGGCAAATAACATATATATAATTATTATTCAGAACTATGTAGCACTGTCCAAATATGGCCGTGCTGAAGTCTAAATTCGTTGTACGTACGCAGCAGACATCCTGTGATAGACATTGTTACTATATGACTGGCTCTTTCAGTGGTCAAGATGAATCAATTCTCCTGTTGTGATTGGCTACCCGCGAGGTCAAGATGGAGCCATCTTGACCGCTCGGGATAGCCCGTCCGTCCCGCGTTTTACTGTCTTTTAATAGTGTCCTTTGTGTCATGTAATAAATCCTTTATTGACCAAGCTTGTTCGGTCAAGATGGCGGGATATTGGCCTCGTTCTTTTTTTGCGTGTTTATGGACCACGCAGAAAAAGAACTTGGCCAATATCCCGCCATCTTGACCTCACGCTTGGTCAATAACCCATATATCTTTGTCAGTGTCAAGCAGAAAAATGGCGGCTTTTACAGCCTTTCTGTAATTATCGTAGTAAACTGTGCTTTGTTAATGAAATAATCAAAAAACGGAATGCCGCCTGAAATAATCAAAAAACGGAAAGTAGTTGCCGACCCTCGATTAATCCCGTTCCTGGAACGACGTGGCGCTCCCTCCCTTTGTTAATTAATGTCGGCTAATCGATAAAATACCACTAAATCGAATTTTGTGTATGGCTTGGAATAATAAGCCTTATCACACAAATTGCGGTGTTTGCATGTACAGAGAAAAACATGCGCGCAGAAATTGCAACGCCTTAATACTTTATGAAGATTGAAACGATACAAATTTTGTTAAAATTTCGCGCAAAAAAGCGAAATTTTAGTTAACAAACAGCGCACACGTCAGCTGTCATCAGTAGCGTTCACCCATGGGCAAATAGTAAATGGCTAATTGACCAATCAGAGCGCGCGCTTTTCTTTAGTTATGTTATAAATCGAATTTTGTGTTTGGCTTGGGATAATAAGCCTTATCACACAAATTGCGGTGTTTGCATGTATAGAGCGTTTTGGATGCCAAACTTCCAATTCAAACATTCGATTCTTCAATTCAAACTTTATGTTTTTCAATTCAAAGACGGAATTGTTTGATTCAATCATTCGATGCATTGTTGGATTTAAGAATCGATTGTTTGAACTGAACAATTCCATATTTGAATTGAAGAATCGAAAGTTTGAACTGAACAATTCCATATTTGAATTGACGAATTGAAAGTTAGAATTGAAGAGTCGAATGTTTGAACTGAACAATTCCATATTTGAATTGAAGAACTGAAAGTTATCGAATGCTTGAATTGGAAATGTGAATATTGACTCTAAACACGCGCCATATGTTTATTGGAATTCGATAACAAATAAATTCAGTGTAAGGTGGCTGACACCGGTTTATCACGTATGCTCTCATGGATCATCGCTACCGCACCAAATATGTTGATACTGTTATAGTGTTATGAAACAAATGCCCAAGTATTGGTTAATAATAAACAATTATTGGATGAGGTTGAGCAAAATATAGTGATTTGTCAGTGGCGAGCAATTCAATTATTTGTCGAAGCCGAAGGCTGAGGCAAATAATTGAACTGCGAGACACTGGCAAATCACGACATTTTGCGAAAACCGAGTTCAATAATAGTTTGATCATTCCATCACCGAGCTTGTTTTTCATAATTATTTTCGGGAAGAGTGAAACGATCTGCCATTTTTTACTCAATTTGAAGAGCTTGGACGCGTGGACACAACTACGCATGAGCAGAATATTATTTGCAGCAAAATCACAGTTGGACGGTACTGCGCACGAGCAGACCATTATTTGTAGGCAGTTATTTGTAGGTCACGTGGTAAGCTCTGGGCCAAGAAAAGGAAGGGGAAAAGTATCGAATGATAATAATAGTATGTACCACACAAGTGAACAGTTCTTTTCGCACGCTCTGATTGGTTAACTCGGTTAGAAAAGTACTATTCACCTCGGAGCAGCCGGCGTGCGAGATTTTGAAATTTCCGACGGTTCTTATGCGCGCGTTTGAAAAATCAGTCTCAACGAGCTGACCAACAGTAAAAATAATTTAAGTTATTAAAAACTGAACTACGGATATCAGATTTCCAGCATTTTCATTGGCTAGCCGGACACAGGCTCTCAGCTCATATACCTGCACTACCTTATATGGTCAATGAACGCTTCAGCAAACAGAGAAAGCTCAATAAAATTTCTCCTCGAAACGGCAGCCATTAAAACATTAGTCGTCTCACAGCGGAATTAAGGAGTAGAAATTTCGAAACTGGAACCGAAATACAAATGGAATTCAACTTTTCATTGCTGAGTGTTTTAGAACGACAAGAAACAGTACTGGGATCGTCATAACAAAATTTCTTGCAGCGCTAAGAAAATTTTCCGGGCTGTTGATCTTTAGCTAATAGCATAACGCACTTTCATTTACGGAGATACCGAAAGAGTTTTTGAACTTAACTAAACGAAATTGAAAATATGTATTCAACAACAAGTGTCGACGTCACCAATCTGTAACTATGCTCACGGACCAGTTTATTCAAAACAAACTGAACAAACAAGAACTTCAGCTAAAATTTGCAGTAATAATCCACTACTTAAAATCTCTTTCATCGAAGAAAAGGGATTACTCTATCAGGCACAATATGGCTTTCGTAAAGCACATTCTACACAACATGCATTTTTGGATATTATTAATACCATACAAACTAATATGGATAAACGCCTCTTTTCGTGTGGTATCTTTATTGATTTGAAGAAAGCATTTAATATAGTTAATCACGGTATATTATTAAACAAATTGCAACATTATGGTTTCCGTGGAATAATTAATGACTGGTTTACCTCCTATTTAAGTAACCGAACGCAAACAACAGAACTCAAATGTCATATTTCTAACAAGGCTACAATCACCTGTGGCGTTCCTCAAGGGTCTGTCCTCGACCGCTTCTTTTTCTATTATATGCAAATGATATACAGTACTCCTCTGATAAATTCAATTTCTACCTCTTTGCTGATGATACAAATATCCTCTATGCCGGTAAAGATATTAAATCTCTTGAAACCCTTGTAAACTGTGAACTTCGTAAGGTATGTAACTGGCTAACAGCAAACAGGTTAACCCTCAACATTGATAAATCTAATTATGTTATTTTTCGACCTTACCAAAAGCGACTAACGCTTAAACCGAAAATTGTGATATATGATAATGTACTGAGCAAATCTGTTCATCTTGAATGCAAAGATTATGTAAAATACCTTGGGGTTCTAATAGACTGCAGTTTTAGCTGGAAATTTCATATTGAACACATTGTAGTCAAAATAAGTAGATTAGTTGGGATTATAGCGAAACTTAGACATTTTGTGCCACGAAATACTCTACTGCGCATCTATCAATCTTTAATATTGCCCTACATATCTTGTGGCCTGACTGCATGGGGTCTTGCAAATAAATCCTACTTGACAAAAATTTTAGTTCTTCCAAAAAAGAGCACTTAGATTTATATTTTCTGTAGAGAGATGTGAACATGCAGTCCCTTTGTTTATTCATGCCGATATTTTACCTCTAAATTTTCTTTATTTCAAATCCGTCTGTTGCTTAATGCATGATATACGAAACCGGAAAGTACCTAGTAACATTTTAAACCTATTCAGCGACACTACCAGTATTCACTCTTATAACACTCGATCTTCGTCAGCAAATAAATTCTATATTAAGAAATCTAGGTTAGAAATCCAAAAAAGAGCTCTCTCAAGAGTAGGAGCTAAAATTTGGAATGAGATGCCAGCATCATTAAGAGAGCTCCCCAAGAAACACTTCCAAACAAAACTCCACTCTCTCCTTCTCGATATTCTTAAGAAGTATGATGACTATATCGATATTTCCCCAATTACCTCTGCCCTAAAAACGTACACTTGAACTTGAGTTTTTCATTCAAACATACCTTGTAAGAGTCATTGAACTTGTAATTTATGTTATCGATTTAACGATTTAATGATTTGGTACAATCTGTTAAAAAATTATGCAAGTCTCCTCTTGTAAATTTATTAAATTTTTGTAATTGTTTTGTATGACTGTTCCGCCCAGACTAGCAATGCTATTTGCGGAACAGTCCTTTCTACTCTGGATATTTATTCTATAAAGAAAAGTTGTTGTTGTTGTTGTTGTTGTTGTTGTTTCCAGCGATCAGTGACACTTTTTCAAAAATTAACATACATTAAAAATGTTAAGACTTGCACTCGATGCAACGTATCAATCACCAGCTTCAAACTTTCCGGTTACAGATACGATGTTTTGTAAAAAAAAATGAGAAGAATCGCCGTTCTTGTTGTTTTTGTTATTCTGTCCGGCCACAGTTCCAGTTGTTTTTCCAGGCATCAAGATAAATTTCTATAAGCCAAATCTTGAAGCATAACCTGGCCATTTGTCTTGCTTATCCCTCATATATCTTGTTCCCGACCAGCTCTGGTGAGATAATCAGGGTTCCAGTCCATGAAAATAAATTGAAATTGTGTCTTCATTCAGATGAAATTCGCCCATGTTGCTGTTGTTTTGATGGGTTAAAAATTCGGCTCCTACATCGACGAGAAAGCCGTTCCACCCTCTTTGAGCAATGATTGAATATTTTTTTACCAAACTACTGACCATTTACAACCATTCAGAGCAAATACACTCTGCAATTTTTTCAAAAAGGGCCCTAAACTGAAGCTTCAACGTAGTTCTCGGACAGTTAAATTGAATTCATTCAACTTTGCTCGGCAACGTTGCAACACACCGAAAGGTTTTCGTACCCTTTTTGCTTAGTCACATGTTGGACAAATGTTACCTTTTCTCCGTTTTCTTTATCTCTGATTTCCTTCTCTTTCGCTCTTTTTGTTCAGATTCTCAATTATGCGTTGCAGAGTTTTTAATAAAACAATTATTCTACTTGGGCTTGCTGGATATGAAATGATTATAACCAACTCGGCGCTACGCGCCTCGTTGGTTATTTATCACTTCATATCCAGCGCGCTCTCGTAGAATAATTGTTAATAGACCATTTTACAGTTCTTTGCTAAGTCCCCTGGCCTTTGATTGAATGCGAGGCTAGGGTTGACCTTGTTTTGATACAAACCTACCTGCTTTTCTTATGCAAATTATGCTGATTAAACACTAGTTAGCATAAGAAAAACATGATTTACATAAGAAAAGTAGGTAGGTTTGTATCAAAACAAGGTCAACTTCAGCCTCGCTTTCACCGACAACTGTAAAATGGTCTATTATAGAGTGTTTTCACACGACGTCACGGCTGCCATGTTGGTGTCCCAAAACAAAGAAACGGCGGTCATGTTGGCGTCCCAAAATAAACCTCTGGGAATTGAACTCTATTTTTATGCAAATACTTTCTTTTGTTTTAGTAAACCAATATGGCTGCTAGTCACGTGAATGAAAACGCTCTATAGAGTATATGCGGAGTGGCCAGGTTGAAGGACCAAACAATAAAAAAAGTATTTGCATAATAGAGAATTTTATTTCCCATAGGAAAATCATTTTTATTGTTTTGTTACTCCAACATGGTCGCTTCGGACACTGCTCAATAGGAAACTTTTTCAACAAAATAGGTTACCATAGCAACAATATAAGGTGTTTTTTTTGTTTATTTAATTTTACAGTAAAATACAACACAAAACAAGCAAACATTACCAGCTTCAGTACAGTAACTACTTACAGTTCAGTATAAGGTGTTAGAGACACCCCTAATTTTAGCTTAAAGTGATAATAAATCAAAAACTAGCTCGGTGAGCACCATTTCTTTTCTTTTTTTTTTTTTTGTAATCAACGTGTCGAGATCTAACATTTTGCAAAGTTAAAAAAAATCGTGGGAGCGCAAAATTGTCTGCGTTTGAATATGTTTTAAATTGATTTGTACAGAGTTTATTTTATCACGGGATTCCCGCTCAAACTGCTTATTTTTCGCCACTTTCCCCAGTTTAAAGTGGAGGCCACTGCTTTAGATTGTACTTGTGTAATTTTCCACGTAATTTGCCTAAAGATAAATTTGAAAAGAGAATTCTTATTTGAAATTTTATAGTCTGATGACTCGTTGTACGGTCTAGAAGAAATTATATGCAGGGTAAACAAACTTGGTTCTTATCTATAACGTGCTGTCTTAATGCCTATGGATGGTAACGCAATAATGCCACAAGATGGTAACGCAATAATGCCACAAGATGGTAACGCAATAATGCCACAAGATGGTAGCGCGTCCTTTGGTCTTCGTTTGTTGCTCTAATCAGTTCTTTATTCGGATTTTTTATTCTCGCTTTTTTTTCTTTTCTCAACTTCATTTTCTTATCAACGTATTCTTTTTAGCAGTCTTTCATCTTTCCTTATTTCCTGGCCCGCCTAGGTTAGCTATGCTACGTGCGGGTCAGGTTATTCTGTATTTATTTAATAGCAAGTCAATAAAAAAAATCAACAAAAAATCAGCGAAGGAAAGAAACAGAAGAAAGGGACCATGGGCTTCCCAAACAAGGTGGTCATGGTATGTTCTGTCAAGTTGGAGCCGCGAATCAATCAGATTGCTTGAAACTGCAGTATACTCTTGTGAATACAGATGTTGTCATTATGTACTTAAAACGTTCCTAAGCCTTTCTCACGCGCTCTTTGAAAAGGGGCTGTGTTTTTTTGTTGTTGTTGTTTTTGAGCGATTGACCTGAGTACCGTGAAAACGGTTCAATTCTGAACAACTGGAAACAATAATCAAGACACTATGGTGTTTTGCGCAAATGGTACTCATGCCATTTTTCCCTTTTTTAACAAGAACATTTAGGAAGAAAGAAATAAGGTTCGAAATAAGGTTCAGAGCACATCGACCAACCCATTTGCAAAGCTCCTGGTTTGTTACTGCTTGTGAGTGGATCAAGTTTTGATTGTCTCCGACACAAGTGCGAAAAACGTTCTGAAGCTCTGAGAGTCACGGTTACTCACAATGTCGAGGACATTTCAGTGCTTGACCTGTTCCTCAGTACACCATGATGTATCCCATAGCGTAGTGACTTTCGTTTCCATTATCTGCATGTATCCCTCCTCTGTTGATACACCCAGTCAGAGGACTTCCAAATGCGATATATGTTCCACACTGGTAGCAGTACTCGAACTAGGATTCTAATTCGTAATCGACTGGAGCATACGGCGTTAAAGAGCGTCGTTTCGCGGTACTTACCATCTGCGATCAGCGAGTACAGGGAGTCAGCAGTTTTATTGATGACAATAAACCTGTTCTGATTCTGAAATTTTGTTCCCAGGCAGATCCTGGTAAAAGGCGAGCTGGAGTAGGTCGTCAGCTTGGTCTCTTTGAAGTCTAACCCGGTTTTTCCTCCTTCAAGGTTGAAGGATTCCTTTTTGCTCCAGAGTGGGGAGTAAAAATTGAAAGTGTTCTGCAACGGAAAGACAATGGAATACAATCGAAAAATTATCAGGATTGGTGTTGTGGGCTTCATTAAGCCGATTGTAACGTTGCTGTCCTGTGGATTTCACCACTATTCTGACTATTTACTTAACCCTGCTAAATAAAAAGCTGGGGTTTGTATTGGGTAACGTAAAGTAGTGGGTGTCGGTGAATAGGGAGCAAGGATATCGCAGTGATATGAGCACTCAGGTTCGACTCCCAGACTCTGTACCTCGCGTGGGCTGTGTTTGTTTGTATGTTGTCGTCCTTGCTCCGAGAGAGGTTTTTTTCCGGGTACTCCCCCTGTTCCCACAATTCAACATATCCAAATTCCCATTCGATTTGTGTAGTGTCCCCATTCAGTACCATCTGTACTAAACACCGTTGACACTCGACGTGATTTTTTTAACGGAGGATTTGGGGAACAGGGTTGGTGCAGTGGTGAGAGCGCTCGCCTTCCACCAATGTGTTCCGGGTTCGATTCCCGGACTCGGTGTCATAAGTGGGCTGAGTTTATTGGTTCTCTACTCTGCTCCGAGAGGTTTTTCTCCGGGTACTCCGGTTTTCCCTTCTCCTTAAAAACCAACATTTGATTTGATTTGATTTAGTCTCCCCGATTAGTAGAGCATCTGTGCTCGGCTACAAAGATTCGAGACTTTAATTAAGGTATTATTGACACTCGACGTGATTTTTTAGCGGAGGATTTGGGGAGCAAGGTTGGCACAGTGGTGAGAGCGCTCGCCTTCCACCAATGTGTCCCGGGTTCGATTCCCGGACTCGGCGTCATAAGTGGGCTGAGTTTGTTGGTTCTCTACTCTGCTCTGCTCTGATGGTGCTGAATGGGGACACTATACAGATTGAATGGGAATTTGGAAAGAATACGAAGCAAAGGGCGCGAAAAAACGCACGTGCAAGTCGTGATTGGTTTTGGTTTTGCTTCGGTTGAGTAAGTGGCGCGAGTTTTCCTGGCCAATCACAGAGTGAAGCAATGCAAAACGAGCATAATTTTCGACACTCAAGAAAGAAAGATTTGAGCCTAAATAAAGTAATTATTATTATTATTATTATTGTTGTTATTATTATTATTTACAACGACAGGAGGGATGGCTGACGAATGCCTGAGATACCACTCAAGATTAGCCGAGCTATTATCCGCAAAAAAGCAAGAGAACTACGCCACAACAATTTCATGGGTCAGGGCGAAAGTGTCCTTTGCAATATTGAGGAGTGCGCTCCTATGCCTAAGGGGATCGAGAACCCGAGAAGGAGGAACTTAGATGTTAAGGACAGGGATCTAGAAATAGAGAAAGGTCAAGCAGGACTTCCCTAGACTCAACAGCTACAGATATTTTATAATTGGAATTTTTAAATTATTGTTATTATTATTATTATTATTATTATTATTATTATTATTATTATTGAGAATGCTATTTCTGGGGAACTCTAGCTAAACCCAGGAATGCTGAGCCAAGAAGTGTTTAGCAGTTTTGTAGTCGACATTATTTATTTTATTACCAAATACGATGTTTTAGACTTTTTATAAAGGAAGTTTTTTTAGCCTAGTTTTTTTGACACATTTTTTGAAGCATTTTTTAAAATAAAAACCGATTAATACAGTTTTCCCCATAGTTTGTAACTTAATAATTTTGCAATTATTTATTATTTTGTAATATATTGGATGAATTGTTAAATAAAATTATTATTATTAAAAAAAATTAAAAAATTATTATTATTATTATTGTTATTATTACTATTATTATTATTATTATTATTATTATTATTATTATTATTATTATTATTATTATTATGACCTCTGAACCGTTAAGTTTCATGAGCATCGTCCACGCACACGGTCCACATTCTCCAGCTTGCCGAAGTGACAGTACACAAACTGCTGTCCTGCATCAGTCTGGATTGGGTAAGCTTTGTTCTCCATCTGACTTTTACCGCTGGAAAAGACGACACTAAATATTTTGAAACAAAAATGGCACAGTTCTACCTTGTGAATATCGGTGATTTGTCTAGGCCCAACGAGAAAACACGACCACTTTGACTTTTATTATATTTCAAGACAATTCAAATTGCGAGGATCACATCAGGTCAAATGAAACTATTCTGAAACTGTGGGCGCTTTCCACTGAACAAAAATAATCGGTACAAATTTTCGGAATTTTCGTTCTTCGATTAGAAAGCGTCCGACCACATCCCAGAATTCGAGGTCACGTGCATTGACATGCTGAAGGTGCTTCGTCCGCTTATTGGTTTTCCTCTTGTCCACGTGAACTCACATTCGGTAGGGAGACTAAAACCGACATCTATCGCGAATGGAACACAAAAATGAAGGCCTTACGTCGAATTTCAGACGAAAAATATCCAGACGAATTTAATGCAAGGAATTAAATTCGTCTGAATAGCGACGTATAAAACCGTCTGCCATAATTAAATTCGTCCAGACGTTGTATCCGTCTGGCCCAGACGGATACAACGTCTGAAAAGCGTCTTGAGTTTAGACGTCGGATTTCAGACGCATCGAATTGAATGCATAAATTTGAAATACATTAAATGTAACGTATTGTTTGTTGCATAACGTGTAATTCAAGTGGCGGGAAAGTGAGGATGGCGTGACTTGATGACATATCCTTTCAAAGATAGGCAAAGATGGCGACCGCCGGCGAAAGGTTTAGGAAAGGTTTAAGCTGTTGCATTGCTTGTGGTGCAGCTACAAAATACTGTTGTATTCTTTGCAATAAAAATTTGTGTGTCTCCGAGCTAAGTGTTCCGTTCCAGAGAGTAATGAGGAGGTGGCCGGTTGGGAAGAATTCAGACGTGTTGGCTATTGCTTCAGTCGATTGTGCAAATAAAAACTATTAAATGCCTTTCCTGTCTTTTCTGAAGCGCGGCATGTTTTCTTCGCAGTTCAATGGCCGTCACGGCTCACTGGCTCACTAATTTTTGAATTCGTGTGAATGCTGAATTGAATTCGTCTGAATTTAATTCGTCGTCTAAAACGGATCTCAAATATCGACGTCTCACAGACGAAGTTAATAGGAATTAAATTCGTCTCAATTAAATTCGACGTATAAACCAGGCCTACGATAATTCTGGAAATTCCATCAAAGAGGGTGCAGTCAAAACGTATTCCTAAATTTTCGGAAACTTTTCCCGGAACTTTGCCCGTTCCATTCAGTTTCGGACCGAAAATCTTGAAATTTTGGTTGAATGGAAAGCGCCCTGAATTTCTCAGTGATAGGGATTTCACGACCACCACCTGACCACCATCATCATTAGGGAGCTTAAGCAACGAGGACGGGAAGGGCAACGAGAACGTCACAAAACAATGGGTTTAATGAGTAAAAACAATCGCTCTGCGCGTGCGTTTTATATTTCGGTACATTTATTTGCCGTCCTCTGCAAAACAACAACGTGAAATGACCAAATTTTGTTTTCTTTCTCAGTTTTTCCTGACTTTGATGCCGTTCATAGTAATTTAGTACCTGTATAACTCGCTAGCATTTTCCAAGTTAGATGAATTGGAATAATGCCGTAGTCATTGCTTAAGGACCTTTTCGTCCCGGTTGACCTGTTTACAGCCCGGTTACCGAGATGATTAAGCCCTGGCCAAACTATCGAACAAAGTTGGATCCAACATCCAACATTGTTGGATGTGAATGTTGAGATAGTGGCAAAACACTATCCAACATTGCTAGACGAAACAAGCTACCGGTGCAAGCGCAAAATTTAATTCAAAACATGGCGCTAAAACGGAAACGAAAAGCGTTGTAATGTTTATCGTACCAGAGCTGTTCGAGGAGGTAAATGACGGTGTCAAGCGAGTAAAAACCTTGGAATTGTTAAGAGAACGAGCTGAAAAGGGTATGTTCCATACCGCTCTACAGTTATCATTGCAAGATACACCCGCGATGATGAAGGAGAGAATGAGAATGAGACTGAATCAGTTCGCAGAAATTTTTAAACCTATTGAACCGGACATCTGCAAACAGAGGACCAAACTAGCGATTAGGGATTTGCTAGCAGGGCGAACGTGACTCGCTTCAGGATACAACTTTATTGGAAGAGCGGCAAAACACTGCAACCTTTATTCATCGAGCAGAATTGTTGGACGTAATGTTTGATCAAAAGCAAACTCTATCCAACATTGATCGAGCAAAAATTGTTGGACGAACATCATCCAACATGGGCGGCCAAACGGTCGAACAATGTTGGATCGAGCAAAGTTGGCCATCTTGACCTTCCACAAAAACAACTTTGCTGCAACAACATCACTGCAAGTAACATGGTGGTGATCATCATCATCATCATCATCATCATCATCATCAACCAAAAACCTCTGTACTAACAACATTTAAGAACAACAATAACAACAACCAACAGGGCATAATCGTCAACGTCATCATTATCATCGTCGGCGTCGTTCTGCTAAAAGCGGCAAAAAAAACGTCACAGTGGCAATGGAACGTGTTTGCACCTGCATTTCTTGAACATTTCCTTGCACGATGTCACGTTGCCTGAGGCAAAGAAGGAGATATAAAAAATATAAGCATATATACATTTGGAGATGAAGTATTCCAAACGCTATTAAAGCTTTAAAATAATAAAATAGAAATACATGTTGATAGTGGAAGAGTACTTTGCTACTGTAAGTTCGTTTACAGTACTCCACCCAACATAACATAAACCCCAACTGGCCTACAAGCGTCGCCGAAGAGGTGATCTCTGGACTATCGAGAAACATCTCCCGCAGCTCTTGGTTAGAGCGGGCCTCCAGATTTCAAGTCCGCAGCCTTAACTGTTCGACCACGCTGCTATACTTACGGACACATAATGTCCTTTTATGTCAATTTATATCTTTTGATAGTGGCTCTAATACGATCGAGTGCACGCGGTGGTATTCCGGCTGATAGCATTGGCAACACTAGCGTGACTATCTGCAGGATCTTTCACCATCACAATAAATGACAAAAAAAGACGCTCTATGAGCGTTTACTTGGGATACCTTTGTGATGGAGAAGGCGGACGCACGCTTTCTGATTCTCGAAAACTATCCAGCTAATAGTTTGCTTTTGGGTTCTCATAAGACCTTTTTGTTCACGTACGAGCAAAGCGCGTTTAACTGTTTTGAGAGTTGCCATTCATATTCGTTGTTTACCTCTAAATAAAGTGGAAACATCTGGAGTTTTTTAGCTCTCTCCAAACATTTTTTCTGTGCTAAGCTTCAAAACATTCGCATAGACACTTCTCTTAACATACCGTAAAAGCTCTATTAAGCTCCCCTCTCTTTTAAGCCCCCGTCTAATAAGCCCCTCGTTTGGGAGTCGATTTTTGTAATAAGCCCCTCCTCTCTAATAAGCGCCCCCCCCCTTTTTTGGACACGAGATTTTGTAATTATTCCCTCTTACGAAATACACTTTACGCGGCCCTATTGGTTTGTTTTTAAACAAATATACAATAAATCACAATACTGTTTCCCGCTCGGTATTTAAGTAACGTTTTACTGCAGTTGTTTGAGATTTGTAAAGAAACTATTTAACACGAAAACGGCATGTTCAAAGATTTGAAATAAGCCCCCCTCTCCAAAAAGGCCTAAAATTAAATAAGCCCCCGGGGGCTTAATAGAGCTTTTACGGTATTGGTTATTTAGAACTCGAAAACACAAGGGGATTCGATATTTCCGTGCATGTGGCATGTTTCACAGAAGCAATCCAGATGGGGCGAATTGTAAAAGAAATCGAAATTCAATCTGCTCTATTTTCAAAACAAAGCGTGCTACTTGGAATAGAACTGTAACAGCGATCGAGTTGTGCTATCTTCCCGATCAAATTACACATAAACAACTTTATGCAAATTTGCGATTTTTCTAAATATAGAACTGTCACAGCGATCGGGTATTGATATGTTCCCGATCAAATTACACATAATCAACTTTATGCAAATTTGCGATTTTTCTAAATATAGAACTGTCACAGCGATCGAGTATTGATATGTTCCCGATCAAATTACACATAAACAACTTTATGCAAATTAGCGATTTTTCTAAATATAGAACTGTCACAGCGATCGAATTGTGATATCTTCCCGATCAAATTACAGATAATCAACTTAATGCAAATTTGCAATTTTTCTAAATATAGTACTGTTACAGCATTGTAACTCAGCCGATAAGCACAGCACATGCGAGACTTCCAACCTTTTCTTAAATTCGGCAAACCTTTACACGCGGACTCTACTGGATTAAATACTTCACAACTTTACAAAGATATCGCAACGTACTCAGTAATCATCCAAGCAAGACAGTCCACCACAAAGGCTGAACAGAAAGAGATTTATGACTCCCGTAGTTCAAGGTTCTTTGTGGCGCAATAATGGTGCAATGCTTTGCACTTTGGACTACGATGAAACACCGCCACGTGCCTTCTTTTGTGCATTGGCCAATGAAAACACCAGCACGTGCCTTCTATTGTGCGTTGGCCAATGAAAACACCACCACGTGGTTCTATTTTGCATTTAGTCGCACAGGAAAGAAAAGGACTGAAATCTAACATGATTTATAACTCGGTATACTTACAGTATCCCGAGTAAAAAGTCAGTCTTCACTTACAATATTCACAGTGCTCTCCGATGAAACCTTGAGGACAACTACAGTTGTATTTGTCTGTCTCGTAAAGCGCTCTGCAGGTTCCCCATTCTGGCAAGGAGAACTTTCACAAGGACTCTGGAATCAATGATTAAAGATGAGAAGCAATTATATGTCATCGTCAACGTATTTTGTTTTTAAACAACGCTAAATAAAAGGAGTCGAATGATTTTCTTTAAGTATGTTTTGAAAGAGATCGAGAGTTTCCTGAAGATGGCTGTATATTTACCATTGAAACAGTCTATTTTAAATTCATTGCTTGGGTTTCGCTTCATTACGCTGTGTTAACAGTTAATATTAGCGTTTATATTCAAACGAATCTTAATTGAAAAATGCTCCAAACTTATATCATTTATGAGGCCCGTCGTCTGAGAAATCCCATGAATAATTTATTGTAGACTACTTTTGGAAAAGAGTTTCGAAAATGTTGCCCTTACTTCACTGTTTTCTCTCTTTTTCGAAAACAGTGACTTTTTAAACACGAACCCAGTTGTGATACAAGTCACAGAGATCAAACGTAGCGAAACTCTAAAAAAAAAAATGCAACACAAACGAACAATCAAACACTGAGAACCACATTAGAGAATCGAATGTAATAAAAAGCTTTCATGTGAATAGTCATTGCCTCTGGCGCCAATTTGCTACAAGAACGCTCGAGGGAAATCATATACTTAAGGGGAAACTCCGTTATAAAAGTTGTATGATAAATAATAACACGTGTAATGGCTTAGATAGCGCTTACACAGAAATATCTACCCTCCCTTTGACTATCTAGAATCTAAAAAGATATTTTAAAACAAATGTAGAAAAACCTAAATGACAGTATCGATCTAAATGTAAATTGCTGTCCCGAAGAGGTGGGCTGAAAGGGATTTACAGAATCGTAATAGAGCGCTTTTCAATTGAGTGTCGTAAAACCAAAACCAAAGCAATTACTCCAGCCAATCACAGCAGAAGTAAGCAGTGCAATGAGCCAATCAGAATACGAAGCAATTACATGCAGCCTGAAGATGGCTGTATATTTACCATTGAAACAGTCTATTTTAAATTCATTGCTTGGGTTTCGCTTCATTACGCTGTGTTAACAGTTAATATTAGCGTTTATATTCAAACGAATCTTAATTGAAAAATGCTCCAAACTTATATCATTTATGAGGCCCGTCGTCTGAGAAATCCCATGAATAATTTATTGTAGACTACTTTTGGAAAAGAGTTTCGAAAATGTTGCCCTTACTTCACTGTTTTCTCTCTTTTTCGAAAACAGTGACTTTTTAAACACGAACCCAGTTGTGATACAAGTCACAGAGATCAAACGTAGCGAAACTCTAAAAAAAAATGCAACACAAACGAACAATCAAACACTGAGAACCACATTAGAGAATCGAATGTAATAAAAAGCTTTCATGTGAATAGTCATTGCCTCTGGCGCCAATTTGCTACAAGAACGCTCGAGGGAAATCATATACTTAAGGGGAAACTCCGTTATAAAAGTTGTATGATAAATAATAACACGTGTAATGGCTTAGATAGCGCTTACACAGAAATATCTACCCTCCCTTTGACTATCTAGAATCTAAAAAGATATTTTAAAACAAATGTAGAAAAACCTAAATGACAGTATCGATCTAAATGTAAATTGCTGTCCCGAAGAGGTGGGCTGAAAGGGATTTACAGAATCGTAATAGAGCGCTTTTCAATTGAGTGTCGTAAAACCAAAACCAAAGCAATTACTCCAGCCAATCACAGCAGAAGTAAGCAGTGCAATGAGCCAATCAGAATACGAAGCAATTACATGTAGCCGGCGTAAAGCGCGGGAAAATATGCGCGTGGAAGTCACAATTGGTTTTGGTTTTGCTTCTCATTGGTTGAGAAAGTGGCGCGAGTTTTCCTGGCCAATCACAGAGCGAAGTAATGCAAAACCAAAGCAAAACCATAATTACTTTCGACACTCAATTGAAAACCGCTCTAAAGTTGGCAAACTGTTCCACAGCCTAGGGGCCTTTACAGAAAAGGCTCTACTACCATAGGTCTTTAAATAAATCTTTAAATACCAAAAGTATGACAGTTTGGAGGGAATTGTGGTACCGTATATTTGAAAGAGTGCGCATTGTCGTCATCGTACAAACAACTATGAGTGTATTATCAATCCACTATCATTGCACTTTGTTCCATTTACGAAAAATTAACAAAATACACAAAGGAAGCAATCCTTACCTTGCTAACAAAACACATTCTGGAAAAAGCCGAAAAAAAAATTGGCATTGCGGTTATTCCGGGTCAATAAAAATTGACGCAAACGACGCAGTTCTCCTTTTTTTTTTCATCACATAATCCTGTTGGGAGCTAGATCATGCTGATTTTTGGGTCGGTTTTGAGAGCATGCAAGTGCCACGTTTAGACTAAGTACCCTGAAGGACCTTTCTCATGCTGCTACAGCACCATAAGAAATATATCAAGTTATTTTCTCCATAACCTGTATTTGGCTGTTTTGTCTACAGCACAAGAGAAGAACTTGAAAAAGTCGGCCCAATTTTTTCAAGTTGCAATCCACTTCAATCTTACACATCCGTAGCCAATGAAACGTATTTATAGTGTTGGTACAAGCCCCGCCTCAATCAGCAACTTCATCATGTTAATTTGAAGCTATCTCTGTAAAATCACTTAATGTAAATCATCTTGTTCCTTGTAATCAACACAGAATAAGGTAGACGTTTCTGCCGAAACATGTATGTAATTATAAAAACTGCCGTATTAATTTTGAAGAGTAGTGTTGGTAAATTGGTAAAGTATCGTTAAACAAAATTGAACCATTATTAAATGCATCCAAAATACTTTGGCAAAGGAACGCCACTTCGGTGGATATTCCGAGCACCCCAAGGAAAGGCAATTTTACCTATCCCAGTTGACCCAAACTTTCTTTAATAAGGTAGTTTCTAAGAGAACACGAATACCATATACAGTCTTAAGTATTTCAGCCCCCAATAAAGTCCCTTAATGACGTGCATTTAATCTGACCATGATCGCTGCATAATAACTACACGTTGATATTGAGTGGATTAAAACAATGTGCTACAAGATAGTCCACTCACCACGATGCTGTAGTGATGGAAGAACTGATTTGCTTGAAACTTTTCAGGTGCGTTGTACTTGTCTGTGGAAAGTAGGTGGCATGCTACTTTGACATCTCGTCGAGTGTACGCACCAGTGTTTACAGAAAAACATTGGTTGCGCTTTAAGCATTGCAGCAAACAATGTTTTCCAGTTTTCACGGAGATCTTTTTTAGTTCTGGAACTTTAAGAGTGTGGAATAAGTGATATTTGAAGAGAACGGTTTTCAACGGCTGATTTGCTTCTCGATTCAGACTTCCAGCAGCATCGCAACGAAAACCTTGATCCAGAATACGAAGAGTCAAATAAATAAAACGACTCGCTGATAAAGCAACAAAGTCATTCATTTTAACGAGATTCAGTGATGCAAACTTGTGCGAACTTCACATTTATAGCTACACCAACTGCCCTTCATAAATGTTTAACTTGTTTTCTACATGGTATTGTTGGCTTTTTAGAGAAAACACATCATCTTCGCATTAAGGGCCCATTGAAGTATCTCGTTGCCAAGATACACGGTTGCTACCCAAGTGCAATTTCACTTCCGGTCAGCCAAAAGATTTTCGCGCGCTTTTTTCGGCGCCGGCCCGTCGCTGATTCAAGTCGCCGGTAACTTTTTTTTACTTCGTTGCAACAAACACAAGAAAAACTTTTTGTTTACATTTTTATTAATTAATTTTTTGCTTTACGTTTACAACATGTGAGTCGTGCCTTAATTTTTGAAACTTGAGTTTTCTGCCTGAAAATGTCATCCACGTACGGACGTAAACGGAAAGCCGCATCGATGACTGCATGTCGATAGAGAAATCTTGAAAAGGTGACAGTTAAAGATTTCCAGTGTCAGGTTGGGAATAAAAATCTCAAAGATGCAGAGACACAAACTGAAATTAGTATTGGGCTGTCATCACCTGGAAACTTCATAGGAAACTCTGTGTCCGCGGCCTTTTTGACCGCTCCGAAGCTCTCTGACATCTCTTATGATAAAACTGTGCAATCCTGTGAACCTGTGTCCGTGAAATGCCCTTCCGAACCTGAGAAACTCCACTGTTTAGATATAACACAAATAAACGAAGCTATCGAGGCCACTAAATTGCAACCACTCTCCCAAGACAGCATGGAGCAGCAGACAGTGAGCAAGGAGGCTTGTAAATTATCCTTGAAAGCAACTCTATCACAAGAATTTCATTCTTACATCAAAAGTGCTAAGCACTCGATAGAAAACCTGACTGATAATGGTGAGCTCGAAGCTTGTGATGGACAACTTCTCCTTACAACATCAGCCTCGCTTGAGAACTTAGTTAACAGTAATTTAAGTAATTTACAACACTGTGACTGTGAAAAAGAATTCGAATTCGAATTTTGTTCGGTAAAACAAAACACAGTTGATGAGTTCGAGTTCGAATGTAGTCGATGTGGGAAAAAAGTCAACTTGAAGAGTAGCATTCCTGTCGTTAAGGCCACAACTCGTCCAAGATCTGTAATCCGTAATCTCGTTGCTCTTTCATTCCTTGTCAATGGGCAATATTTCAAAGATTACCACAAAATTCTCGGGACTCTTGGTCTGGATCACGTCAGTTCCACTCAGTGGATCCATATTGTTGAATGGATTGCGCCGTTCGTAAAAGGGATCGCCGACTGGAGCGTGCAAGAAGCAAGAACTGAGGCAGTTCGACGTGGAGATAAGTCATCATTACACATCCAGTTCGACGGCTTTTATCTGACTCGCGGCCACTATTCGAAACAGAACGTTCGTTGCCCTAGCAGCCTGGCCAAGAATGCTTAGGCACCAGGCCGCTGAAAATTCGCTCGCCACTTCCGGTGCCGCGAAAAAAGAACTTTTCTCCTCGAGAGATAATTGTAGTTCCTGGATTTTGAAACAATTCAAAAGAACATCATATTTTCTTGGATTTCAAGCATGGGTTTTGCGACAAAATGAAAAACCAAAAAATTAGGCTCAAAAGAGTGGTCAAAGAAACACATTTTCCTTTCTCATTTTTTTATTTTTCATCATAAACCAAAACGCATGCTTAAATTTCTTCAAAACGGCTTTTGAATTGTTATTATACAGAAAATGCGGAAAGAAGGCTTAAGCCATTCAGTTAAAATGCATTTTTCTGTTTCTGGTCACGTGACATTGGGCGTGGTCCGATGACGTCATGAACTGGACCATATTTGCCCCCTATGGGTATTGTCCAAATTTGGTCTAATTGAAGCATACATGTGCAGAGTTATAGCAAATTTATTTTTCCCTAGCAACGGCATCAAAAGATACTTTAATGGGCCCTTAAGGGGTATTTTATGTAATTTCAATCTTTGCAATTTTTATCAGTTAATGTCGTCGTGGTGAAGAGGTTCACACCTGCATAGGAAACTATAATGATGCGAAGCTATAAACTTTGTGATTTTAAAAGATACGACTCCCCAGCTTAGCTATTTTACTAAGATGCTCTTACCATCAGTGTGGACAGAGTTTCGTTACTTGGTCGATATCAAAAGTTGACACGATTCAAAGTGTTTCATGGGAACGTTAAATTCTCACAAACTCTCTCTCTCGTCTAGAAAATTAAACATTGTTTTTGTTGCAGCTGGTCAGGGTGTGAGTATTGCACCGTAATTGAAAACAATATAGTTTAAAACAAAAAAAGAAAGAGAAAAAGACAGCGAAAACATGTTTAGGCATAGACGTTTGTTTCATATTTTTACTTTTACACCCGTCGAAGAGGCGTCATTCAGCAGTTTAGCTCCTAACTGTCGTGTCGATATTTCTATGTAAACGAAAATGTAAAATCTTTGCACGGTGAGCGGTAAATTTACGGTCTACTACCACCAGCTGTAAACCTACGGTGGTTTTAATACCCAACATTAAAAATGAAAACAAAACAAACTGAGATATTAATTGTGATAATCTTCCAAACGTTATCTTCATTGATTTGAAATGTCCGCTTTAACTTCTAACATCAAGGAAAAAGTTTTTGTTTTCGAATCTGGTTTGTAAATGTACGGCTCTTCAACTTGTTTGTAAGCATTAGGTTTTTAAAGCTTCTATATAAATATGAGAATGAGTGTATCATCAAGAGCCACAGTAGGTAGAACACAAAAGGTCCTATTATGGCTCTTGGTATCATTGAAGAAAGCTGCCAGTATAGCAGCAGGATAAACAGATATGAATAATGATGGATGGGGGCGCTTTCCAGTTAGTAATTAAAAAGCGCCACTTTTCATTGAGGGGCATACTGGTCAGTTGAATTATTCCTATGTTATATTATTATAGGCGCAAGCAAGGTTTATTTGCTCATCAGAACATTTGAAGAACAAAAGATCTTGATACTAATATAATACTAAGAAATACGAATACGTCAGCATATATTGAAACTCTGAGGTTTAGTGGAGATTTGCCACACCTCCAGTAAGGAAGCGAACCGTTTTCTGTTCTGAGCCAAGATTTTGACCTTTGTCAAGCGTGGAAGAAGCAGGGAGGGGGGTAGGCATGGAAGCCTGAAAGAATAAGGAAGGCGGGACGAGTTCTAGAAAGGTATGAAGCTTGAGGGTAATAATTTATCGGGCGGGAGGAAGCCGAAAAAGTGAGAGAACAGGGTACGGGAAGGGAGAGGTTTTGACCCCTATGAACCCCTCCCTAGATCCCTCCTCGAATAAGTGATCTATGAAGAGGGGAGTTAAATGTGTTGGTTGATTGGCGGTTGGGGATACTTGCTGAGTCACAAAAACCTTGATCCAATATATAAAAAGTAAAGGAAACAACAAGGTGAAAAACAAAACGGAAAAAATGTAGTTTCTACTACTGTGATCGCTTTTAATGTTACTTGACGATTATAAATATAGATTCTGTACTAACTGTTAAGGAAGATGGGACTTAAGGTGAATTGGAGTGAAATTTTAAGGAGTTTAAAGAAGGGATTAAAATGTACAAAAATGTTTTGAAACACCATCAGACAGTTGACACCCCAGAAGGGTACTGAAGGTTGCCAGGGGACTGTTTTGGTGTCCATCTACTAATTTTCCACTTCAACTTCCAATTTTAAACCTTCATTAAATCTTCAATATTCCCTACTTTCCTAAATTTTACAACTCCTTTGAGAAAAAATACCTCTTCCCAAATATGCCCAAAAATCACCAAAAAATATCCCACAATACAGCTTCGTGGGATGAGCATAGCGATCTTGGATTGGTTGAAACGCGAACGAGATATTAACGTCAAATTCATAAATTTTTTGAAGGTTATCAAAACCACTGCAAAAAACCGTGAACGATCAAACTTGCTCTACGTTGGATCTAAGATAGATCGTGACCAGTCAAAAAATAATAAAATGTAGGGTAGGGAAATCCTGCAAGGGCTGGTCAAACAACGTGTTACAAAGGCGTAAATACGATATTTCGGCTGGCCAACACCAGCCTTCTTCAGGTTTATTGAAGGAAAACGCGAGTTTACATGGTATTTATATTTACCGGAAATGACATGAAATAGTACATGATGTGTCAAAGCTACAGGAAAATAAACAAGGCAACTAAAATGATATAAGATTTAAATAATACAGGAAAAGAGTAGTATAAAGCCAGAAAAACTTAACATTACATTACATCGCGTTTGTTAAGGCCTACAGGTTCAAATGTTTTACCTGACTGAATAAGAAATGCCTCACGAGCTTTTCTAATGGAATCACGTTTGGTATACAATTGTTCGAGAGGTATCAAGACCATATGATCACTGGCAAGGAAGTGTTCGGGGACCGCAGTGGGATTATAACTTGAAGGGTTGATAATAGGCCGCCTATGTTCATTAAAGCGGTCTTTAAGGCGACGTTTGGTTTCCCCGATATATTGAAGATGACATTTAGTACATTGAATCATATAAATTACATTGTAAGTATCACAAGAAATGTGCGATTTGATTTTATAGGTTTTGCTAGTATTATAAAATATGTATTGATGTAATCCGTTTTCTATATAAGGACACGTGGTACAATTATGCTTCTGGCAGCGAAAAGAGCCGGGAGTTGTTAGAGCTGACAGGTTGCGGTGACTGTGCTCTAACAAGGATGTCACTAATGTTTTTACAGCGTCTATAGGCTGCTAAAGGGAGATTAGTAAAAACGGTTTTTCAACGATCAGATGAGTAGAGTACACTGGAATGTTTGTGGATTATGTGAGCTATGTTAGGTAAGACAGGATTATATGTAATGACGAAAGGAACAGTATCGGTCTGTTGTTTGGGTTTGGTTTTAAGAGCGTTGTAGCGAGTATTGTTAGAAGCGCGTTGTATTTGAGTTTTAATAAAGTTCAAGTTATAACCCCGATTAACGAGGTAGTCCATGAGTTCCTTAGAACGCTGTTTATAAGTGTCGTAGTTGGAGCATATGCGACGAAGACGAAGTGCAAGGCTATACGGAATAGAACGCTTAGTGTGGGTGGGATGGCATGAAGAGATAAGTAAATACTGATGTTTGTCAGTAGGTTTAGTGTAAAGGTCAGTTTCTATGACATCAAGGAATGGGATATTAGTAAGGGAATGTGAACAAGTGGTGGGGTGTAGGTTATTGAGATAGTCAACAAATATTTCATTTTCAGTCGTTTCCCTCCTTTTCGTGAAAAAGATTCACTATTTGTAGGGGCTCCAAAATTCCTACCGTGGCCTGAAGTTTGAGACATTTTGCGCGCGGCCAAAAGGTCTCTGTGACGTCACTCGTGTGTATGTTCAAGCGTCAAACATGGTGGAGAAGACGAAAAAGCGTAGACCTGGATAATTTTTGAAGCTTTCGGTCCCGATGGGAAATCTTGATAGTTCTCCGACATTTTTGTTCCACGGAACTCATAAAAACAGAGTGACGAACTCGACTGAGTACACACGAGCGACGTCAGTGAGAAATTCCCAACTTTCGCCGCATTTTAAAATAAGTTCATGCTACTTTTAGTATATTATTACCCCTCAAAATATTTCTTAAAACACCTATTTTCATACATATTGGAGAAAAAATTGGATTTGAAAATTTCAGTTCATGTGCACTTTACTGAAGCATTTATCTCTAACAGACTTTCTTTGCAAGATAGCTTAAAGTGGTTTCTTGATCAAATTCGAGAAGACAACAAAAGAGGCGGCACTGAGTTCCATTATTCATCATGAGTGTGTGGAATCTTTTTTGCAAAACTTTGAAAAATAAAACCGTTTTTAGATGATTCAGTTGAATTATATTCAAGTTTATGCATCCCTACGGAGCTATTATTTCTCGAAGACAGCGCTCACCGCGCATTCAAAACAGAGCTTGTTTTTGAGGATTTTTTCTGAAAACCAGTCCGCAATAAATCGTTGGTTATTGTCTGTTAAATGAATCTTGTCATTTATATTCTTACGTTCCTCTTTGTGGTGACAAAGTTTCTTAAAAATATTGGAAAGAAAGGCTTTATATCTTTCAGAAACGCGAATTGTCCATTAAGGGTCTAATCGTTGATCAACGCAAAATAGCGCGCGAAAAAGGTTTGAATCATTAATTGCTGAGGTGTAGTTGGCTAACTGTACAGACAGGAGAATTTCTCTAAGGAGAAAGGATTTGTTTCCCCTTCCTCCTCGCAAACTAATCGCAAGATGGAGCGAAAAGATAACAGACAACCTTAAATTCACCCAGAGCAATTATAAATTGGGAGTTTAACTGTAGCAGATAAACGCAGAAAGCAGATAAAATGTAGATAGGAGGCAAAAATCACAAAGGCGAGAAAATGTTTCTAGTGCAGTAGCGTGGCTATTGATAATAAATTGCAGACAGTGACGGAAGCGAAGATGATGAAGAAAATGCCGTTAGTGAAGGAATGAAAACTCGCGGAAAAGTGCAGAAAGTGGAAAAAATAAACCTAGATTGTGAAAGAAAACAAATCTGGTGGAGAGAACAGGGTCGAGGCTGGGTTACTAAGATCACAAAAAGCTTCAACTTGTTTTCATGAACAGGGTTTTATTGCTTTTCAAACTACAAGGCGTTTCTTTTTATCCTAACCTAAAGGTTGACGCCTATTTTGTCGTCATGAAATCCGGCTCATTTTTTGCGTCCTTCTAACCTCTTAGAGCCATGTAAGGGCTTCCACGTCTTACGACACAGGCATTTTTGCACCACCTGGGAGAGCGCCTATTGTAATGCAGCCATCCGAACGATCTAACCGCCCTGTAGTAGATCTTTGCATATCTCCGACACCTTCTCTGTTTACGACTGCGTTGCGACTTGCACAGTTCCTTCATATCTCTGTAGAAGGCCAGGTCACAGGGGCGCCGTCTCCACCTGCGGAGGGATCCCTATAGGAGATGAACGAATTTTGATTTTGAATACTTCCAGATGGTGAGCTACGCTGTAAAAACGGCCAATCCGTGGGCCACCACCCACGTGGAAAACACTTGGCTTAGCCTTATTTAATTAGGAGAATTACACTTGAGTTCTTCGAAATGTGTAGGGTATGATGAAAGAAAGAAATAAAATGCAGCGAAATGGGCGTCCTCAAACGAAGCTTGTCCATTATCCACACGAAATCACTAGTGGGTGATACTAAGGAGTTTTGGTGCCTTCCGGTTATCTTTTCCCTCGAGTCCGTATTTGCATTCACACAAGGGCTTAGAGTTCAGTTATTTTCTACTTTTTGGTCACTGCCTGTCAAAATATCACTTAATTGTCAGAGCCAGCGTTAACCTAATAAATAGACCTTTTTCATAATGGCGGACGATTTTAATTATTCTTTTGTATATGTGTTAATTAGCCCTACTAACCTCACTTTAATGTAAAAATTCTATTGAATTTTGCACATGCTGACGAGGCTAGTAGGGCTCATTATCATAAGAATAAAAAAATAATTTGTCGGGCGCCATTATGAAAAGGGTCTATGATCTTGTGACAAAACAAGAGATGAACCTTACACAGCTGTAGCAGACATCATGTTTGTTGCAAGCTAGTCGAAATATCCCCTTGTATGGAAAAGGAACCCCAAACGGGACAGAACAGCCATTCGTTTTTACGTAACAAGATTCGGACTCCTCCGGGATGTACAAAACCATCAACACTAAAATCAAGAATCCGTGAAAGGCAATCAATTTCATGGCGAAATTCTGTTCAAGAAAAAAAATAAAATAAAATTAGTGGCTTAAGTCGACACATTTTTTCATGTTCCTTGTGTATCATGCACATTACACGTGCGCTTTGAGCCAGTCAGAGTCACCATTATGTGTCTCCTGAGCCAATGAGATATTGAGATATTCTTATTTCAATATAATATTTATCTACTCGTTCTAAGATATTTATATAATATATATTCTTTAAGAATGTAAAGACAGAACCCAATTCTCTAAACTTAATTATATGCTATACCTGTGATGTGCAATTTATTTTACTTATTTTTATTTTTATTCTTACACATTAACATTATATTTTTTTTGTGACAATAAAGGCAAACCGTCAATTGGCTTCCCCTTCCCCCTCCCCAATCCCTGCCCCCACGGGTTTTTCATTAGCTGTTTCTTTTCAGTTGAGTTAATAGATTGGCTGATTATATATCATCTTAATCAGGCCCGTAGGAGGGGGAGTTCGAGGGGTTCGAACGAACCCCCCTTGAGGCCCAAGATTTTTTTTTTGCTGTTGCCGACCTAACCGAGCGCCGACTCTTGGATTGTCAGGATTGAGCTTGCGCTAGCCTATTCAAAATAAAGTATTTGTTGTTTTCACTGTTATGTTTTCGGTTTTGGGAGCCATCGTGGTCAAAACGCTGCCGCATAGGACGCTTTGTGACTGCTGTCTAACTATATAACAAACTAGAAAGCCCAGGAGCCCGCGAAAAAAAAAAAAAAAAACGAAACACGAAAAACACAGCGAGGTCCGTATGGGTCCAGGCAAATTAAGACAAATTCGCCCCCGCTAGATATAATTACTACCGTTTACAAGCTTGCGTGAAGCGTGACGAAATAACTTTGTTTTGAAAAGTTATAACTTAGTCGTTTAGGGGTCAAAACGTATTAGTTATAATTCTATTAATTCTATTAATTTCTATAGCGCATTACCATGACGCAATGATCTAATGCGCTTTACAACACTGGCCGGGGGACTTTTTGCCAGACTGCTTATAACGCAATGAAAACGTAAAGCTTGTGGGATGTGGCTGGAGTGACAAGGATACTTCACAAATTAATGTGATCAAGTAAGCTGAAGCCACTCTAAGGGCACTAAGGCCACAAGGTAGCGGGCATTACCCCTTAAATCTACCAAAGCAAAGATTGAGCCCAAGCATTAACAGCCATGGACAGCTGTTTTTTTATTTTTTATTTTTGATAAAATTTATTTACACAACGGCCAAAGGGCCGTTGATAAAAAGAGCAAATACAATACAATATGACGACGAACGCAAAAAGAAAAGCACTAATTACAAAAGATCAAGTTCAAAATGACAATTGCATAATTAGTACACTAATTAAAGCAATCGAGGACATCAATAATTAAAGTACCAAGTCTAGGAGAGACAAGCAAGCCAACACCGGCAGACCGGCCACTCCCAAAAGACCAGAGACAATCACCAGACCATTTCCGCGCAATTTTATCAGCTTGTAATTTGCAAGAGACATGAGTCTCCTGTAATAAGACAATATCAAAATCAGCCCGAAACAATTCGTGTAAGGCTAGATCACATCTAGCGGGGGTAATTAACCCCCGAGCATTTAAGGTGGCAACTTTTAGCATTGGCGCTAATGGCGACCCCTCCTCCTCCTTCGTACTCTTACCCACTCAGACGCATCATCAGAGTCAGATTCAGAGTTATTGCTGTGATCTCGCTCACGGGTTCTTGATCTATGACGGCTATCATCCCTATAGTAATCCCGCTCGCGACGGCGATCGCGATCCCCATCGCGGTCCCGCGTCGAAGCACGGTCGTACTCACGGTACCGGTGTCCATCGTGTTCACGATCATACTCACGGGACTCGCGTGGGCGATCGCGAACCCGCTCACTGTCCAACGATTCATCAGCATTTTTTCGAGAGTTTCTTTTACGATCTTCCTTCTGATCATCCTTCCTCTTTTCTTCTTCCTTCCTCCTGTCCTCTTGCTTCCTTTCCTCTCTCTTCCTCTCCCTCTCACTCTTCTCTGGTGCTACCGTCGCACTATTCATCTTAGGGGAATTTCGCTGAGCCTTTTTACCACTGGAATTCAATTGAGTAGATGCCCCGCCCGATGCGGCCCCCGCAGCGCGAATAGCCTCGACTTGTTCCGGCGAACGCGAGGCCACACTCGCGTACGAGGGCGACGCGGCCGGTTGGGAAATTACGGTCGGCGGGGAAGTTACGGTCTTCACAACATCAGCATATGATGAATTGGAAGGCTGAACGTCAATGTTTGCACTGTACAACAAGAATGGACAATCCAGGGCGGGATGCTCATTCGAACGTCAAATACAACACCGAGTAGACTCCCCGCAATCCTCCATGCGGTGTCCAGGTTTCTCACAATTGAAACAACGAACAGAGGAACAACTCGCGGCCAAATGATCAGAGTCCCCGCAACGACGACAGGTCTTCGTTTGACCTGGATACCAGATACGAATGAACTCGCCTGCAATAAAAACAGTGGACGGGATGTCCATCTGAAGGCGCATTCGAGCAGTACGAATCCCATTAAAAATAGAAGACACAACTCTATCTCGACGAAAAGAAAAAACCTTTCCGTACGCCGAAAGCCGCCCAATGAAAATCGTATCCGGCAATTCGGTCGGAGCTTCGAAAACTTTAACAAGCACCACTTTCCTTTCACAATTCCCCAAGAAAACTTGGCAACCATTGATCCAAACTTCTTGAAGGCCGAGGTCAACATTTTTAGCGTCACTAGATTCACTGAAGGACACAATCCACGTGTTGTTTGAAGCGCGGTGCTGTATTGAATTAATCGTGTCAATGTCCAGGCCCGCTTTGTCAAGCCCTTTTAGAATGTCTTGGCTAGAGCAGAGGGTGTCTATTGTGAAGTACACAGATAACTCCTTCAAACGTACACCATTTTTTCCAAACGACCACGTTTTGCCGGGGACTTAAGTAAAACGAGCCCCGCTCGCATATAAATCCTGCAAAACACTCGGTGCAGGAACGAAATCTTCTCGTTCCTCAGCCTCTGGGGACTTGGACCCCTGGGAAGTATTGTTTTCCTCGGAAAATAAGACTGGCGTTTCGGCGACAACATCACCATCCGCATTCTCATCCGCTTTCGCATTCTCATCCGGCTGATTCTCGTCACCTTTTGTCATGCTGACAACTTGGGGGGTGAAGATGCTGCTATGTGGGCCAATCAGCAGTTATCCCAACTTGTTATGCCTCATCAGCATGGCATAGCTAATACTCAGGCTCAAGTACCCACATATCAATAAAACAAGCAATGAAAACGTAAAGCTTGTGGGATGTGGCTGGAGTGACAAGGATACTTCACAAATTAATGTGATCAAGTAAGCTGAAGCCACTCTAAAGGGCACTAAGGCCACAAGGTAGCGGGCATTACCTCTTAAATCTACCAAAGCAAAGATTGAGCCCAAGCATTAGCAGCCATGGACAGCTGTTTCGGCCTTGTTAGGCCTCATCAGCATGGCATAGCTAATACTCAGGCTCAAGTAGCCACATATCAATAAAACAAGCAATGCTGAGGTCGCGGGTTCAAACCCCGGCCGGACCAACACTCAGGGTCTTTAATAATCGAGGAGAAAGTGCTGTAATGACATCTACATACGGTTAGACTTTCTAGTCTTCTCGGATAAGGACGATAAACCGTAGGCCCCGTCTCACAACTCTTCATAATTCTCTGATTCTGTGGGACGTAAAAGAACCACTAGGGACGTAACAAAACTCTGGCAGTGACCACCCCTAGTGTCTATCTTAATTTGATATTGATATCACGGGGGCACTCATAACTCAACTTATTAATTGTAAACTGCGTTTAAAGCATACTTCACAAATTAATGTGATCAAGTAAGCTGAAGCCACTCTAAGGGCACTAACGCCACAAGGTAGCGGGCATTACCCCTTAAATCTACCAAAGCAAAGATTGAGCCCAAGCATTAGCAGCCATGGACAGCTGTTTCGGCCTTGTTAGACCTCATCAGCATGGCATAGCTAATACTCAGGCTCAAGTACCCACATATCAATAAAACAAGCAATGAAAACGTAAAGCCACATCCCACATCCCACATCAATTTGTGAAGGCGTATTCAATGATGAAGGCTTTCCTTTGATTTCGTCATCTATTGCCATTCGCTTTGATACAGCCACCGGTGATTCACTTTACGATGCCTCCAAAAAAGAAGAGTAAAACAGCGAGTTTGATTACAAGCTTCTTTTTTAAAGTAGAAGATTCCCAGTCTGAGGCTGAACAAAATGTAGATGAGCTTGAGAAAGGTCAAGCAGGAGAAATTGAAGAAAGTGACGGTCAAACTTCGAGCGTCGCTCCAGAGCCCCAAGTTGAAAACCTCGATGTAATGTCTATCAGTGAGCAAGCATGCTCTAGTTATCAAGTTGAGAGTAGTAGCCAAACCAGTGTCAACAAAAGCTCGAGCTTAGCTCAAGAAATGCAAGAAACCCCCCATACAATTTCTACCAGCCGGCAAGCATCGTTTGCAGTGCTAGTGGGCGTGCTGCCACAGATATTCCACAACTGACATCAGTGCAAGGCGGTAGCGAAGACATTTGACGCTACATCGACGGTACAAAGACACCAGAGCAGTTGAACAGATTAATCAACGCAATGGATAGGGGGACAAAATATCAGCTCCTTACTAGGAATTTCGTTCCTTCCTTTGACTACAAGTTTCCTGAAACCTATGATAATGGCTGCCACCGCTCCTTCCGCATGGAATACACACGAAATCGCCCTTGGCTCAAATACAGCCCTCGTCTAGATGGTGCTTTTTGCGTGCCACGTACACTTTTCGCTGCTGACCGTTCAAATAAGGGGGCCCTTGTCACAATTCCTTTCAATAAGTGGGCTCGATACACTAACGTCATTGTCGCACACGCTGAAAAACAGTACCACAGAGATGCAATGTTAGCTGCTAAGGCCTTTTGCGAAACAATGGAAAATCCAACGGCAACCATCCAGTGTCATATTAGTACAGAGAGGGAGAAACGAATCAAAGAAAATCGAAAACTACTGCAACTCATAGCTAAGGCGGTGCTATATTGTGGGTGCCAGTGCATTGCTCTTCGAGGTGACAAGGAAAGGCTTGACCAGCCTGGAAATCCAGGAAAATTCCGCGCGTTGCTGAAGCTGATGTCAGAAGACAACGATATGCTTGCACAGCATTTGCGCAACGCCAACAGGGTAACATACATTTCCCCCCAGTCCCAAAACGAGATGATTGAGGTGATAGGAAAAAAATTCATCCAAGCAAGAATCGCACAAGAGATCTTAGATGTTCGTTTTTTCTCCATCTTAGCCAACGAGTCTACATCTCATAATGAAGAAAAACTCGCCATCGTCATACGTTTTGCCGATAGTAACAGGGATATACGAGACGAGTTCATAGATTTGAAGAGCCTGGAGCGGACAACTGGAGCTGCAATTTCAAATTCTATCCTGGAGTGCTTGAGAGACCTTAACATTCCCATAACAGATTGCCGTGGCCAGGGATATGATGGCGCGGCTGCCATGAGCAGCGAGGGGGTTGGTGTACAAGCAGAAATACGCCGACTTGCGCCAAAGGCAGTGTACATCCATTGTGCGGGGCACAGTCTTAACCTTGTGATAAGTTCTTGTTGCGGTCTTCCAGAAATCCAAAATATGATAAGCAAGGTGAAGGAAGTGTGTATTTTTTTCAATTACAGCCCTAAGCGAAATGGCTTCCTATCAGCAGTAATCAAGGATCAATATCCTGAAAATGCAAGGAAAAAGCCTCTTATAACTCTTTGTACGACCAGATGGGCAGAGAGGTCTGAAGCGTACGAGCATTTTTATGAATCCTTCGAGTATGTCGTGTATGTTTTGGAAGTCATGGCACATAATCTACACCACGACGACTGTCCAGCCCAGTTCTATGGATGCTGGAACACAGCCACTAAGAGGGATGCCTCTGGACTACTCCAAACCATTACGAACTTTGAATTTGTCGTGACTTTTGTCATTGGATACCTCTACCTGTCACACATGAGTGCTCTAACAACGAAGTGGCAACGGAAGAGCAATGACATTTTCAAGGCTTTCACAATGGTTTCAAGTGTGCTCAAGTCGTACCAGAACATGCGCGCCGATATGGACGAGATGTATGATGATGCGTATGAGAAGGCAATGGCAATGGCAGCTAGGGTGGGAGTGGCGCCAACAGCTCCCAGAGTTGCTGGCAGGCAACGTCATCGCGCCAACGCTCCAGCTCCAACAGCAAAGGAGTATTATCGGATCAACTTGGCTGCTCCATTTCTTGACCACATCATTTTGCAGCTAGGAGAGCGCTTCGATGCCGTCACCGTCCAAGCCTCAAGGCTGCTTGCTTTGGTTCCCTCTGTAATGAACGAGAATCAAACGAAGTCGCAAGAGTTACAAGGGGTCGTCGATATGTACAGGGACGATCTTCCATCTCCACAGCTCTTCCCGGCAGAATTTCGGCGGTGGAGAATCAAGTATGCAGAGGAGTAAGAGCTCCCGGGCTCGTGTGCCACAGCCCTGAAGCAGTGCGACGAGGATGAATTTCCCAACATATTCACTCTGCTCAAAATACTATCCACTTTTCCCGTAACTAGCTGCGAGTGCGAAAGGTCCTTCAGCGCGAAGGTTAAACACCTATATGCGATGCACGATGAGCGAGAACAGATTAGCGTCACTTCCACTTATGCATATCCATTACGACATGCAAATAGCCCTTGAAGAAGTGGTGGAACTATTTGCTACCATGCATCCGCGAATGGTAGAGCTATCAAATTTGCTGTGACGCTTAATGTTACTGTGGCCCCTTGTTGTGATATGGACTGTTAGTGTTATACCAATAACGCACTAGCTTTTTGTATAGTAGGGAATTAAGGGACTTACAATACTAGAGTGATCCAAACTGACGTTTGATTAAAAGCGCTTTTTCTTCCCTACCCCCACCCTAAGCTAAACGTTTTTCGTCAGACAAATGGATACGAATCCCCCTTGAAATACCCCAGCTACGGGCCTGTCTTTGTTGTTTGTTTGGCTGGCTAACTATCGACTGTGTTCATTGAGTCAGCTTAAAGCGTGAAATTGTCTTCAGGTCATACACTGAAACCTACTGAACCTCAAGAAAGAAATTTGAATATAGGAGTAGTCAATCCAGTGTAATTTGACGTCTGATATTGACCATCTCCCAAGCAACTTTGCTTTGGAACAACTGAGTGAAAATAAGGGTGGAGATGACGAATTTTGCTAGGCAAAAGGCCATTCATTTTCTTGTGAATTTTAAGAAAAAAAGGTATGGAACCAGCGTCATTTAAACCATGACTTCAAAATCGGCATGCTAGATTGTTAGTTTTTCTCTCCTTGTGGTTGCACCTGCATTTCTGACAGCGTTTCTCGGAGTGTAGTATGCTTGCCGGCGCTTTCATCGCTATCTGAGGCCAAGTTCCTTCTAGTGTTTGGCTGATTCGTCTTTAGTAAAAACGGTAGCGCCTCAGCTGAAAGGCACCAGTTCAGTTTTAGAACATGAAACTATTTTATCGATTATATCTTTTTCGGGGAAATAATAATTTTCTGTTGCTTGTCACTGACTCACTGACCCACTTATAAATTTAAAATATGATGAATATTGGACAGGGCTAATTGGAAACGAAGTGTAATACCAGAAGTCTAGCCAAAAATCCCAGTTATTCATGAAGCGCTAAGATTAATCAAACTAATGATTATCGTGACCATTACCTATTAAATTCCGAGTACTTCATCCCACTTTTACACTAAAATCTTGATTTTAATTTTCTGATCTGATTTGGCTTGGCTGTATGGCACATAATATACTAAACAACGTCCAATTGCATTTATTTACGAGATTCTTATAACACTTCATTCACACACTCTCGCACATTAGATATTACCAGAAAAGACCAAAGCTTTCAAAGGGCTAAAATAATCGAGTAGCAATTTTTTGTAGTCTTAAGCGATCTTGAGAAACGTTAACGACATTTCCGAGACCTTCTGTTTCGTCGTCTCTTGTTTACCAATTTAATGCTGCAGCGAGTGTATGTTATGAGAATTAATTTTTGGAAATAGACTGATTGCTCCTCATCTCAGTCTGTTAATTACACACAGATTAGTAAATTATACTTTCCGTTCAGTGTTTTAGCCATATCGCGGAAAACAGCGGTGTTACCTTCAAGGAATCAGCTGTGGCGAAGTTTTAATGCAACCGCATGTTACAAAATTTTACTGATTTTCTGACCATACTCCTAGTTTCTGAAATACCGTCACTGCTTTTCACGTACCTTTTCTTCCGGCTTCAAAATCTCCGATGATGATCCTAAGGAACTGACCTTCGTTAAGGCTTCCCGCTTTGCCAGCTGTTTTGGGTTGACCTCACTGAGGATAGCAAGACGGAAGTAGATTAAAACACGAAAATCTCAGTGCTCTGACAAGTTTGCGTCGTTTCCTCCCGATCGAGATACGACCTTTTTTCCTGTTTGATTTATCGTTCAAGTTCTCATTAATCGTCTATTTATAACTAATTTTTCTATCGTCACTGAATTAAGAAACACTCAGGAACATTTCACAGAGTCGCGGTTGGAGAACTAAGCCAAAGTTCTCTGCTTTCTAGTCTGACTTTCCAAACAGCCCTCACAATTCAATAGCGGCGTTTTGATGTTGATCAATGTCTTAACGCCTCCAGTTTCGATTCGGGGAGCGCAAAGCGTGTACTGTTCAGACTGTTATTACGGTGCTTTCTATGGTCAACGAAAGGCAAAATTATCGAATATAAATGTTTTATTCGGGCTGAAACATTGGGGAGAAATATCTCACTTTCAAGTAGATTGTAGTACGTTCTTTGACATTGGATTGCAAAGAATTGTTATGAGATGGATGACTTGCTTTCGAAACAGTCATTATTTTAGTCACTGTTGGCTTGCAAAGCGCAGCACACTGAAGAATCAAATCAATAAATTAAACTTCAATCACTTGGCCACTTAATTAATACGACATCTCTTTCATCCTTCGATCGCAATATATTTACAAATACCCCCGTCTGAATCAATGGCTGACCCCACTTAATTAGTTCATTCACATCACTGAAACTTTTCAAACTTGTGATAATGTATAAGAAAAGGGTGTAGTGAAACCTGGATTTAATGAAGTGCCAAGAGACTAGGGAAATTGGTTCGTTATATAGAGGTTCGTTAAATCGAGGCTCCACTGCACGTAACTAAGGCAAGACAAGACGGTGATCAGACTTGGAAAGACCCTTACTCTGGACGTTAGTATGGAACGGCATGGTATTATTCGAGCAACTTCGGTGTTCTCAAAATCTCTGTGTATGCTAATGTTTAATCTATTTCCGTTCATCAAGCAAACGAAATATTTCAATACCTGCCATGGACGCGGAACTCCTTAAGAAAGTAAATACATGTAGCGATAATCTTCCGACTTCCATTAGCGCCTATTAGGGTTCGAAACTTGAAAATCTCAAACCGGAAGATTTATTTCTGGAGGGACTACCATGGTGACGGAAAAGCACAGCACCCTGACTTAGCTATCATGTTTATTGTATATTCTAAAAGTTCCTTATTTATAATTATTATCATGTGTCGGATTTAACTTCTGTAATAAACGATTTCAGGTAGTCTAGTCCACAATTACTTCTACGCCAAGATCTGATTATTATTAAACTCACATTACATTACACTACACTACACTATAGCGACTTTCGAATGAGGCAGATCGCAATTTAAAAATCAAAATTCACAAATCAATTCTAATTTTAGAATATTAGCTAAACAGCGAGATACTTACCGGATAAAGAAGGATTACTTGCAGTCGTCGCAGTCGGGTCCAGTGTTACGAAAGCTATCAGAAAAACAAGCGAAAACTGCAACAAGGACAATATCCGCACAAACCACAAGCAGTATATTTAGAGATTAATGGCCCTAAACGAATAAAGTGCGCATTCGGAACTGTGACTTATATCCGCATGACTGATATGCCCCGAATAAAAATGGGCAGGTGCACTCGGTTACAAGAGAAGAAGTTATTTTAAACGGTTTCAGAAAGAGGACGATAACATTTAGTTTGAGAGACTTGTTTCGGTACTATTGTCATTACTATGGTTTAAATGTTACAAACTCGAATGAGAATTCATAATAATGGCCGTTCTTCATTAGAGACGCATAATTCGCTGACACAAATTCTGGCTTGGGAAACATCTATAATGCGTCTCAGTCCTTAGACGGAAGTAATCGGCGTCTGAAAGAAATATTATCTAAGTACCCGTGTGGCATGGACATTTTGCAGGAGTTATATCAGTTTTGCGGATTGGCGATTCTTTTGTGTTTTGCGGGATGACTGAAATTTCTGCTGGGAACTAATTTTTGCGATTCCTTGTTCAAGCAACAGAGCATTGCCAAAGAAGGAAACTTAATATTTTCAACTTTTATTGTTTGTTGAATCACGGTACGCTCTTGGTGACATTTCACTGAATCCTGAGAATTCATAATAATGGCCGCTCTTCATTAGAGACGCATAATTCGCTTGACACAAATTTTGGCTTGGGAAACATCTATAATGCGTCTCAGTCCTTATACGGAAGTAATCGGCGTCTGAAAGAAATATTATCTAAGTACCCGTGTGGCATGGACATTTTGCAGGAGTTATATCAGTTTTGCGGATTGGGGATTCTTTTGTGTTTTGCGGGATGACTGAAATTTCTGCTGGGAACTAATTTTTGCGATTTCTTGTTCAAGCAACAGAGCACTGCCAAAGAAGGAAACTTAATATTTTCAACTTTTATTGCTTGTTGAGTCACGGTACGCTCTTGGTGAAATTCCCCGAATCCTATGAAACCTGCGAAGGTGATATATCATTTTCCTAAAGAACTAACACAACAGAAAAATCAAACAAAAATCAATGTTCCTGTTTACGTACGATTTATCGCCCCAGTAACGAAAGTTGCATTGACAAGGAAAGTTCTTTATTGGACTGAAGGAAGTAAATTTTTGCGGCATTTTTATTCTGCGCGAATTTGTTTTTGCGGATCGAGGGCAATCCACAAAATCCTCAAAAATTAAAACCCGCAAAATCTTCGTGCTAGTCAGTATACGGTAGGTCTTGATAATCCGTCTTTGACCCGAAGAGATACTAGCCTGGCCATGCACGAGACGCATAACAATACACCTTGGGCAGGGGCGATGTAGGGAATTTATTGATGGTGGGGCGAATCTTTCGCATGTAGAAGCAAACGTTACATATTTTACGCCGACAGGCGTATCACGAACGCTGAAGACGCGATCTTCTAGAGGGGTCCGGGGCTATGCTTCCAGGAATATTTTTCGGAAAGGAAACCGTCTGAAATGTCGCGTCCAATACTCCTGGAACCGAGCAAACAGGTTGCAACGCAGGCTCCGAGGTAAAAAAAAGGAAAAAAGGAATTGCTCTTGGGCCTTCTAAGGACTGTGTCGAGGCCGAGCACTCACTCACGGCATTCGTGGCAGGTACCACAAGAATTACTTGACAAGTTAAAATATTTCGGAATAATCGACACTGTAAAAGTTGGGAGATTTTCAGGTAGAGTCTCCGTTCCTTGAAGACTTCTAGACTGAAGTTGCCCGTGTGCCTCATTATCATGAACTCAAGATGCAGGGCAAAAAATATTTAAAAGATCTCATCTGCGTCCTCACCTCACTAATGGTTGTCTTGATTTCTGAATTGAGATTGGTCTCTAAAGAATCTTTCCATAACTGTACATGTATTAATGGTTTAAAGTTGGCAAGGAAACGTTTTAAGGAATAGCTTTTACAGTCCATCAAGTAGGACACAATGTTCTTAATCGAGGTGTCTCAGGTGCCAGTTTCTTTATGGGATTTTCAACATCGCGTCTCGTCTCGTCTCGTTTGAATAGCTCAGTAGTTTTGAAAAATTTCACTAGTCGTATACAGTATAAGCTGTCGCGCAAAATTCATTACCTATCATACAGTATCACTCAAAGAGCTCTTCCTTCTTCGAGTCCTTCACTATTTGGGTAGCAACACCTGATCTAATTCCCGAAATATTACTAGCCTCATCGTAGCACTATCCTCTGCAGGTATTGACCCTGAGCTTGATCCTGGTAAACACATCTTGAAGCACACTGTACAACAGTGGCTGAAGAAATATCAAGTAATAAATACAGTCCAAGGAACTCCTCAGTTGGCATTAATGCACCGTCGACCCATCTTATACAAATAACAAACTGTTCCCTGTTGGAACTATCCGTAACTTTATCAGCAGTTATAAAAAAATTTTTGGCAATATCGCGAAGAACATTTTTTTTAGCCATAATCCTAAGACATTCATTTTGAATATCATGGCTTATGTAATTATTGTTTTTCCTCTCAGACCATGAAAATTGGTGGGGCACCTGCCCCACCGGTAGTGCGGCCCCTGTGGGATGCTTGCTCCAGTTCCTTTGCTTCACTAGAGCCAACTATTGGTTGGCATTCAGTACCTTACAGAACAACAAGATTAATGCTCCACCTCCATCATCCACACCCACCACCAGCTCACCAATCGACCTGGCAACCACATTTTTACGTGACATGCATGCACTTCCACATGCTTCCACTATCACCATAATCACCATCGTGACAATCACCATATTCTGACAACTGGACACTCCGTTACACCATCGAGGAATATCTACCACGCACCTCTCACTCGTCCACATCTTCCACATCATCCACATCCACCTACGCATACGCTGACACTGGAGGTAACAGCTTCGTACAAGTCACAACCACATACCCCTTTTGCACACACACGCTTCCACTGCCGACATCCATTCTATCCCGATTAACCGTCACACTGACACAAGTCTTCAACCCTGCACCACAACCACGTTGCAGAGCTACCACTTCAACGCAAACACAGCTACCACGATAGCGCCGCCATTCAATTTAAATCCATTCAGTTTTAATAAGCGTTGTGTTGATATTTGAGACGTTGAGTTTAAGGATTAGAAGGCGAAGAACCACTCGTGGATGTACTTCTAATAAACCATTATTATTATTATTATTATTATTATTAAAAACCCAGAAGAATGTTAAGAGTCATTGAAAATATCTTGAACAGACAAAGAGTATTTCATTCCTTGAGTGGCGGCCATCTTGGAATTTTTCGAAAAGGGTTTGCAAATGATTTTGGGTCACAAATTGAGATTGGCTGACTGGACCAAAAAGACTTAAAATTGATTGCGCTTGCGCATATCACACATCACGTGGTTACATTATTCAGTGTTGTCGTGTGCAAGTTGCAGCTCTGCAATTAAAATTGCCTTGAAGAAGAAGCAGGTTGAACTTGTCGCAATCACACAGAAAGTGTTCATTTTCTATTCAATATGCTTATAGGAACATGAAAAATGGCAAACGAGCACATCAAAATGCTTGGAGGAAAGCCAATGTATCTATAGAGACTGTCTCTGTCTGTAAGTAAACGGAACATAGTCCGTTTCAATTAAAAGATATGGCAGCTTAAGCTACTCTTGGTAGCTTCTTTGAAGGGCCAAGTCACCTCAAATGTACATCTGATCAAACATTTATATTTGCCAAAGTGCTAGCGTAAAGCAAAGTATTTTGCCATGATGCAAAAGACTAGCATATTTCAGAAAAAATAAAAACACCTACACGAGATACTGCCTCTTAAAAAGATGTAAAATTGAGCTATGTTAAAACGAACGATTTCAGATGTAACTGCCATATGTCGAGAAAATCACGAGTTTAATAAGTCTGTCGAAATTAGGACTGAAAACATTAATTTCGTGACTTTATAGGACGAAAACAAGCTTATCACCAAAGCGAGGCCACGCCTCGTGCGGTTCTAAGAAAGCTTTTCAACTCATACATAAAGTTGTTCGCATCAAGCATCGGCCGGAGCTCCCTCGTGATGGTGGGTCTCTGCAGAGACTCTGAACCCGTCAACTCTACCCCGTGACGGGGTAGGGAGAGCGGAGACGGAAGACGAATTTGCTCGAATTATTATTTATTTAAGTTATTCAGTATCTATACTTTTAATGTCGCACGCTTTCGCTATCGGAAACATGGATTCCAAGGCTGTTATTGAACAGCTTACACTGCAGCTGAGGGCCTTTCTTGAGGGCCAACCAACATCTACTGGCCTTGGAATCCGGCAAACAAGATTGAACCCAAGAGCCTTTCGCACGTATTCAATGTTGTGTTTCCGCGCAGATCAGTATGCCAGTGCCAACACCTCCGAAGCCACGGCCGCGCTACAGCTTTCCATCTTGCAACGCAAAGCAGTGCGAAATCTTGAGCTCGGTTGTATTCTTGCGTGAATATTTCATAAGAAATATATTCCAACATCGCTGTCATCGCAGAGGATCATTGTGAAACCATGCAGACACTTCTGGACGCCATATCCATCTGCCTTTGGTCCAAAGCACCATCCAAAAACTGCAACACTTCAGATTAAGATGATTCGACGACAGAAGACCAGCTGTCCAGAGATGCAACATCGACACCTCTGCCATTCCTTGATGATTACAGAAGCCACCTTGGTGATGTTCTCCAGGCAACTCGCAGCCCACAAGACCTGGGTATTTCTGCTACCACCATGGAGATCCAGCCCGCCCGGGATCTCTCCCTGAAAGCCCTCTCCCGAGAGCTCCAGGAAGTCTCCATCCTTTCAGTTGCAGCAAGCGTCTTGAAGTTTGAAGTCTTAGAAAAGACCACCCGGTTGGCAATATCATACCTGGCCACAACGTGGGAAGTATAATGGTAACAATATAACAGATCACCCAGGCCACACTCGACATCTTGGGGGAATTCAAACACCTGCTGGATGATCCTCGATCCCTCATCAGTCAGGTAAGTGGGGTAGTAGTAAGGGTTAGGTAGGGAGCTAGTGTTGCGGAAGGGGACGTCGATAAACAACCTGTCAACGACTTAGCCTCAACTTCAGCGTAGGAAAGACCTGCATCGCATGTCACCAGGGTAGAGGAGCCATCACCTCCAGCAGCTGTTGCCACACTGGCGCAAACAGCAACAAGCAACAACTGCAACGGCTGATGCGCAAAGAGAGGGAACCTTTGCCTGCTCCTTGTCCATCCAACACAATAATGCGCCACAGGAAGCCGAAAATCCAACTACGGAAATGCCGGCAAACGTTGCCATATGGTGAGAGGATGGTTTCCTGTCTGCAACAAAAAGGTCGCCTTCTTGAGAAGACATGTCATTGACGTTCACGTCAATAGGAACGAGTGTCTTCCAATGCAGCGCGTTGACGACCTGGTCCAGATGGGAATTCATGGAGAGACCACTTCTCTTGGAGCGATTAACTCCAAGGGCAAAGAAACAACATACCAACGCGCTTAGCATATATGTCAGAAATGCCATAAAGTGACCACTTATCTGTCAACTCTTCAGCAGCGCGGCCACCATATGGAAAGAACATCGTGCGAGTACTCTGTCGCAGTGCGATTGGCTAGAAATTACAGAGGGGGACCAGCACCTGATCAAAAAACGGAAGACTAAACCCACCCAGGTAGTCAGCCAGTCGAAGTCAGTGCCAGTTCTGGCTCAGAAGCTGACGAAGCTTCGACGAAGGCAAAAAGGACACCTTTCGACCTACTTGCCGAGGAGCTGATGGTATCTGACTCCTCAGACAAGAGCTTCACGGAGCCAGGTCCATCGATTATACCCTCAAGCCCCGTCGTGGAAGTGCCTCTTTTATGAGCAGACTGGCTTCAACGGCGATAGTTCCCATGGGGGAAGATGCTTATGGCGATTAAGAAAAGCCTGGTGACATCGCTAGGGAACCCGAGGAAGATGATACCACTGGGGAAGAGGAGGAAAGTGAGGAGGAAGAAACCTCCGAGGAAGAGTCATCAGAGTATAGTCCTACCGAGAGTGATGATGGTGAGTCAACTGACACCGGTAGCGACATGGACGAGTCCAGCCAGACCACATGGAGGAATTCTTACAAGAAGGGAAGGGGGAAATCCGTGGAGGATCGGCTCTTCATCATATTTTGCAACCATCAACAAGAGCTTCTTGGCGGACTCAAAAGCGAGAGGAACGCGGTGGAGAAGACAGTGTGTCAGAAACATCATTTTAGCGTTGGCCAGGATATGGACGATGCTGGCCTCACCGCTATCGTCAAGGACGGAGGTAAAGCACTGTGGCAGAAATGGGCACAGCCCCTGCACGAGGCGAAGGAATTTGAAGTTAAGGAGATGCCAGAACTGTCCAGTGACCTCATTGCCGACGCCAAACGACTCATTCCTCGGCTTGTGGCAATGGCATCAGCAGTGAATAAAATGTTCGCTCAGCAACACTGGGAGCACGTGTTGGTCGACCAGGCCCAGCAGCTTAACACAGACGACGTCAGCACTATGATTAACATCGAATGAGCCAAGACCGCCATCCCTCTACTCAGGAGCCCACCGGAGCAGAAGTTGAACGACTTCCAGTTCACTACGGTGCGCGACTTTCTCATTGCCCGCATTTGACTGGAAAACGCTGAACGTCCCGGACCACTGGAAGCTGACGGCCTAAAGAACTATGAACGTATGAGGAAGAAGGGGCAAAACTACATCATGTCCTTGGCTAGGCACAAGACCGCCGGAAAGGACCTGCTCCACTCATCCTTTCCGAAAATCTCAAAAGCAATCTTGGCGTCTATATCAAACACGTGAGGTCACACTTTCTCAAGGACGCCCTGTTAACCAGCACTGCCGGCTTGTCCTTTCCAGCTGGGACAACCGGAAAGCATGCCACTTCATGGTGGAGAAAGGCAACTGAATCGGTAATCACCAGCACAAAGCTGCGAAAGATGCATGCCTCGTATCTCAAGAGGTGTGTGCGGAGTGTGCATGGCCATATGTGCCACTCCACCCGTACGGCAGAGCAGTACTATATGATCTACAACCTTGCCGATGTTACTGCTCACGCGCACTCCGTGATCCGCGACAATATCAACCTCGTCGACACGGAGCGAACATTGGTCAAACAGCCTGAACAGCTCTCGCCAAGAAAAGGCAACTTGACAGAGGAGATGCTCCACCACATTGACGTCCTGTTCAGTGATGCGTTAGTAAAAATCCTTATGAGCGAAAGCCTGGAGCTCGTCAGCGACTGTCATGCAGAGTTACAGGCGAGTGCGGTTTCTCCAGCAACATCATGAGGCTACCATCGAGCCAGAGAGCCAATCGGAGTCGCGCGTTTCTACAGCCCGCAGGGAATGGTCTGTGCAGGATGCTGAAATAATAAAAAGTGCTTTCAGCTCCTATCTTACCTGCCCGAGCAAGGCCGTCTTCATGGAGGTCTTCCAAAAAAAAAAACGATCAGCTAAAGAGGATTCTGAAAAGAAATGGCACTGAAAGGTCCTATCAGATAGTGAATAACCTCTTCAAACGGAAGTCTTATAGGAAGCGTGGGCACATTGGCATTCATATTACGTGAAAATTAAAAAAAAGAAGAAAACATGGAAAGAAATGGAGCTGGGCCCTGAACCCTTGCCAAGTCAGGGTCTGCAGCAATAAAAAAGCAAAAGCAAAACCAAGAAAAACTTAAAAAAAAAGGCCTTGAGTGAGGGACTAGGAAACCACAAAAACAGGTCCTAGCAACAACGAGTGGGGGTGGTCCCCCCATGATGCCTCCAAGAGCCTGTAGTGCCAATGTTTGTTATTTGACTGGTATAACACACAAGCTAGCGTTGCCAAACCCTGGTGTGAGTCCACCAAAGAACTTCATTGCTCTTGCTACAGTCTCACCAAGACGTGCCAGTCCATCAAATGCTCCATCGCTGAACTATGAAACAGTACAATCAGCTGCCGTCTGGGTGCTCTGTCCTCCAAGAACGTCAAATGCTCCACCACTGAACTATGAAACAATGCAATCAGCGACCGGCTGGGTCTTCTTTCCTCCAAGTGTCTCAAATGCTCCACCACCAACAAAATTGTTGGTATCGCACGTTTGAAAATATCCTTTTGGGACTGAATTATGACGAAGGATGGTGACAATTCACCTCTTATTTCTGCTTCCTTTATACACAAAGGGACATGACAAAGTGTCCATATTATCCGAGTGTCCGTATTAAGCGGGCTCTCAGAAAATACGTCACAGACTCATTTTATCGATACGAAGACTAAAGCAAATATTTTTTCAGCAACAAAATGTTGTTTAATTTCTTAACAGTGACTGTAATTGTAAAAAGTTCAAACAATAACAAACTTTGTGGTAATTTATCTGAAAAATTTCTTCCCGGATAAGAGAATTTCATGTTTACAAGTACTGGCGGACTCCTACATGAGGTTAAATGCTACCTTCTGCAACCAGAGTGGGAAAGTACCGAGGATAAAAACGCAGTCGCTGTGTTAAAAGAAGTAGATCACTCGATATTGCTGTCAAGACTGCATGATCGTTTTGGTGTCAAGGGTACTGTACTTAAATGGTTTAAATCCTACTTGACGTCGCGTAAGCAGTTCGTACAAGTCAATGACTGCAAGTCAACACAGCGCTCTTTGGAACGCGGTATACCTCAGGGATCTGTTCTGGGCCCTCTTCTCTATCTCCTATACACATCACCCATTGCCGACATCATTAAGCTCCACAAGTTACGGTATCATCTCTACGCTGATGATACCCAACTGTATATATCTTTTAAAACTGACTGTAGCTTTGATCTCTCACTGGCCAAGCGTCGTGTTGAATGCTGTGTCACTGATCTTGACTGTTGGATGGTGAATAATGGACTTAAACTTAATCAGGAGAAAACTGAACTTGTCCTCATAACCTCACAATTTCGTTCCAGGCCCGCCCTGGAATTCATCCAAGTGGGCGATAAGAGGATTCCACCCAAATCTTCTGCCCGGAATCTAGGGGTTACTATCTATGATTGTCTTAACTTAACGGAACATGTTAAAAAAATCTGTGTCTCTTGCCACTACCACTTAAGGAACATTGCCAAGATTAGGAAGTACTTAAGAGAAGGTACCTCTGAAATTTTAGTACACGCGTTCATTAGCTCCAAACTGGATAATTGTAACTCCTTGTTATATGGACTTCCCAAACACCTGTTAAATAAGCTAAGATTAATACAAAATACTGCTGCACGCATTGTTACGTTAACTAAGCGCTTTGACCATATTACTCCTATCATGTTTAAACTTCACTGGCTACCGTTCAACTATCGTATACATTTTAAAATATTGCTTTTAGTGTACAAGTGCCTTAATGGCTTGGCACCAACTTACCTGTCTGAACTTTTACACTACCATAATAGCCCACGTTTACTTCGTTCTAGTTCTCAGAATCTTTTAGCTGTGCCTAAATCCAGGCTAAAGACGTATGGTGATAGAGCTTTTTCTGTAGTTGCTCCTAGGCTATGGAATCAATTGCCTCTTGAACTCAGGAATGTTACCACTGTTGACCAGTTTAAGACGCAGTTGAAGACATATTTATTTAAATTTGCTTATGATGTATAGTTATTAGTAGTTTAGTTAATTTCATCATAATAGTTATTAGGTTTGTATTTTACAGTTTTACCATTGTACAGCGCTTTGAGCAATTAGTGGACACAGCGCTCTATAAATGATTATTATTATTATTATTATTATTATTATTATTATTATTATTATTATCGGCCACATTACATATTACCTTGCGAACACCAAAAACCACACTGGTATAGTCACTCATCATACGGAGGATCGGTAGACGTATGTGTAGTACAAGGATCAAACACTGAACATAGACAGTGCGCAGATAACCAGTGTCCGTTAAGCGGGGTTGACGATAAATGAGAGTTTGTCACTCGGGACACAGAAAAGTGTTCGTTGTCAGGCTCACATTTGTACATTGTTACCTTTATAGTGGTATCAAACAAATGCCCAATCATTGGTGAACAAGTTACGAAACTTTTTTTGACATAATAGGTCACCATATCAACACTAGAACCTGTTTAAAACACCCGTAATTTTAGCTTTAAGCCACAATAACTCAAAAACGAGTTCGGTGACCCCCATTTGTTGGGAATAATTAGCATAATAAAATACAACTTTTTGCAAAGTTAAAGAAAAATTCTTCTAGTGGATTTAGAGCCACCTTAAATTTTCTATAATTTAAGGTGGCTCTGAATCCACTGGTACAATTTTTTTTAAACTTTGCAAAAAGTTGGATCTTGATGCGCTTATTAATTTTCAATAATAAAAAATGGGAGTCACCGAGCTCGTTTTTGAGTTATTTTCGCTTAAAACCAAAATAAGGACGTTTCTAACGTTGGGACAAGCGACACAGTAGGGACCTTAAGCAACGACGACGGCAACGAAAACGTCATTTCAAAATATAACTTCTCATTTCTGTAACTCATACGCGATTATTCCAATTCGTTTAACTTGGAAAATACTGGCGATATGTCCAGGAACAAAATTGCTATGAACGACGTCGAAGTAAGGAAAAAGAAAGAAATGTTTGCCGTTATGCACTCACGTTCTCAAGAAAACATAAAATTTGGTCATTTCACGTTGTTGTTTTGTCGAGGATGGCAAAAAATGTACCAAAATCAAAAACGCACGTGCAGAGCCATTGTTTTTGCTCATTAAGCCTATTGTTTAGTGGCTTTCTCGTTGCCGTTGCAATCCTCGTTTCTTTAAGTCCCTACTGTCCCTTATGTTTGAGTGTCCGTATTTTAAAAGCGGGTGTCCGTAGAGCGGGCTTCCACTGTATTGCGTTTGTAAAATAACTTCAACCTTGTCCCGTTTTTGTCAGCATGTCCACAGGAGTTTTTCTTTTAAATTGTACTGTTTTGTTATATAACAGTCGTTACATCAGTGACCATCTTTGCCGATTGGCATCGGCCAAGTAATGATATCGCTTTTGGCATTGATTCGGGAACTTGGCGTCGGGAAGGAATGATCGCTATTTCTATAATTGTCAAATGTAGAATTCAGCATAGCAAACCCAGTTACTGTTTTGTAGCGCTGATATACAGTAACCTGCGACCAGTGTCTATTTTCGTTTATATCATAAGGTGAATAGGTCGCGCGTTGTGATTGGTTCTTAGCTATGATCTATTAGAGGACAGATGCACAGATTACGTCATCACGACCCACTTTTTTCCAGGAATGTGAAAATAAACAAGTTTTTCGCTTGCATTTTCTTTCTTTATTATATAAAACAAATAGATTCCATGTTGCCGTGCGTCTGTTCAGTAATAGATCACAGAAGACGTCAAAATGTGGTAAAAACATCAGTGACACACTCGCCTGCGGCTCGTGTGCCACTTCTTTGTTTTTACCACATTTTGACGTCATCTGTGATCTATTACTGAACAGACGCACGGCAACATGGAATCTATTTGTTAATTTGATGCATGGTAAACCTTTTTAGCGAGCGGAGACACACTGAGAGGACATAAGAGCGATGCTAATTAGACTTGGGACTGATTGCAGGTTAAGCCCTGGTCAAACGGGAAATGTTTGTTGACCAAACATCATCAGACATTGTTTGGCGTCCAAACATGTTGATGTTTGCAGCCCTGGCCAAACGGGTTAAAACATGTTTGATCATTGAAAGATCAAACACCGGGATGAAAGGAGTTATGGGGCACAAAATTACAGTGTGTAGTGTACCACAACCTGCGCAAAAGTCCTTTTTTCTTTTTTTTTTTTTTAATATGGCGGAATGTGTGATGGTTGTTCAAAGGCAGTGTATAGCGGCTGTAATTATTAGAGGAAGATTCCATCGCCTTGCTTTGGTTTTGCTGTGTTTCTTCTCAGCCAAGAGGTCAATAAAACCTTCTCCCTTGTTCGCCATTTTGACAATCGGCAGCTTCATCATATCAGCGTGGACGCCACCGACAACGAGAACATCGTGAGAACACCACAAAACCATAAGTTTAATTAGCAAAAACAATCGCTCAGTACGAGCGCCTTAAATTTTGGAATATTTGTTCTTTGTTTTCCTCTGCAAAAGAAAAACGTGAAATGACCAAATTCAAGGTTTTCTCGAGAACGTGAACGCATGGCGGTAAATTGTTCCCTTCTTTTTCTTTACTTTAACGCCTTTCAAAGCAATTTCATCCCTTGATAAATGGCCAGCATTTTCCAAGTTAAACAAATTGGAATAATAGTGACAGAGTTCCTAAACAAGAAGTTAGATTTTAACACGACGTTTTCGTTGCCGTCGCCGTTGTCAGCTGAAAAAGCCTTGCAAACAAAACGCGCTATCTGCATGCGCGAGTAAAACATGTTTGTCAAACGGACCAAACATCACCAAACAAACATGAGAACAAAAGACATTTTTTACGTTGTTTGATCAAATATTTGATGGAGTTCAAAATATATGAAAATCATAAATATTTGAACTGCGGGTTAAAGAATGAATATGTAAAGTTAGACAATGAACGCGAGTGTTGTGTGGGATATAGTGTCTTGAGCATAGATAGAAGGGGTACTCCCGAGTGGCACTAAATGAGGGACTAACGTACGGACTCGAAGTCCCAGCGAGGTCAGCCCCGATAAATAAATACTTATACTAAAACATACATAAACAAGAACTAATGATTTATAAGTGTATTTTGATTGTGTCATTTCACACTTGGGAATCACGCTGTTAAATTGTTTTGGATGTCGCCGTAATGTTGGTAGAAATTTTGCGAATAACAATGCTTTTGTTTCTTTGGAGCTTTGTTTATTCTGTGTTGTTTAGATGGCTCATTTGCGCCGTCTATGAGCCAGTATACAGAACTCGAGGAACTTGAGGCCGTCCTTGCCACTCAAGAGCTACTTGCATTTGAGAGCGTAGACATATCCGAGTGCTTGGGGGATGAATTCGATAAAAGTGCACTTTTCCAAAAGCCTACCACAGTGAACGAAATTGAACAAAAATAAAGAGAGAGCAACCGCATCTCAACCACATCTCTAGCACAGTGAGACCACTCTTTCGTTTAATTTTTCCTAAAAATTGTGAAGTCGAATTTTATTTTGTTATTTGGGTGATTAATCTCTTGCTTAAGTTATGTAAAGAGAAAACTTCAAGAAAATTGTCATTGTTATAACTGCAAGTTGTTTTTGTTTAAATTAGCAGCCTGTAATTCATTAGTATGCTCTATATAGAGCATACTAATTAGGCTTTTAGACAAAGGAAAACAAAAGAAATCATTAGTATGTTCTATATAGAGGTTACTAATGAGTAGTTATTTTACCCCACAATTTCCCTGTGCCTCATAGCCCCCGCCTCTTTACATAATTTAAGACAGTTTATGGGATACAGAGAACACAAATACTGGGCACTGATTGGCTGAGTGGGTCTGACCATGTTCTAAGTGAATAATCAAATCGTTTATCAAACACGATCAAACGAGACCAAACAACTCCAGGGAATGATGGAATTCCAATCGAATTCTACAAAATATTTTGGCCTTTAATCAATGATTGCTTTATTAGGTGTGCAAATGAGTGCTTCGAAAAAGGAGAGATGTACCATTCTCAAAAGCATGCGATTATCACGCTTATTGAGAAAAAAGGAAAAGATCGTTCTCTTATTGAAAACTGGCGTCCTATTTCTCTCGTTAACGTTGATGCAAAAATACTGTCCAAGGTAGTTGCCTCGAGACTAAAAAATGTTTTGCCTCTTATCATTTATCATAATCAAACAGGATATATTAAAGATCGTTTTATAGGTGAAACTATCCGCTCCATCTATGACATAATGGATTGGACTGTCAACGAAAACATTCCCGGTTTAATGATTTTCATTGATTTCCAAAAGGCATTTGATAGCATTGAATGGGATTTCCTTTTTAAATGTATTGAATCTTTCAATTTTGGTTCTGATTTCCTTCGCTGGGTAAAACTGTTCTACAACAATATACAAAGCTGTATTATGAACAACGGCATGACTTCAAAATCCTTTAAACTTGAGCTAGGCGTTAGACAGGGCGATCCTCTTTCCCCATATCTTTTCATTGTAGCTGTGGAAACGTTAGCTATTGCAATTCGTCAAAATCCAGCTATAAAGGGTATTGTCGTTGGGAAAGAAGAAACAAAACTGTTACAATACGCAGATGACACAACAGCAGTACTTGCTGACACTAACTCAGCCACAATACTGTTTCAACTGCTAGATCTTTTCAAAGTATCTCAGGACTCAAGACCAATAGTACAAAAACCTAGGGTATGTGGATTGGCTCTTCTAAAGAAAATAAGGCAAAACCTTTTGGCATTAAATGGCCTAATGAGCCAATTAAAGCCCTGGGGGTGTATTTCACGTACGATCCAAAACTACTTAAAGAAAAGAATTTTATTGAGCGATTAGATAGCATTAAAAAACTTATTAACATTTGGTCCTCAAGAGGTTTATCTGTCTACGGTAAGGTGACAATAATCAAATTCTTCCTTATTCCAAAGTTTGTTTATGGATGCTCGCTACTGCCTACACCTACAGAATTAGTGAAAGAATTATTTTTATTTTTTTATTTTACTTTATTTTATTAGCCTCGCCATTATGATACAAAAAAAAAAAAAAAAAAACTTGCGATGTCCCTGCCAAACGTATTGATTGTAACGTTTTTTATTTTTTTTTTATGCTATTTAAATTCCTTTGGAATGGCACGGATAAGGTAATACGAGGAAGGTGGATTAAAAATGATCGATTTAGATTGCATGATAAAAGTCCTTAAGGTTGGCATGGCTAAAGCGTATACTTGAAGGCCAGAATGGAACATGGAAAACCTACCTACAGCACTTGCTAGAATCCATGGGAGGCTTTTTCTTTTTAAACTGCAACTATGATATTAAGGATTACAAAATCTCTTCTAAGTTTTATTGTGAACTACTTTCTTGGTGGTCAGATTTTCCTGACTCTTTTGCCTCTCAGAGAGACTGGCAAAATATTATTTGGAATAATAAAGAGATTCGTATTGACAAAAGACCAGTCTTTTACAAAAATTATTTTGAGGCGGGAATGATCTTTACTCAAGACCTACTTTTCAGTTTAAATATCAAAGACTCTTTTAGCCACTGGTCGTACATGATTTCCAAAACTAATTTTTTGCAATGGGCTGGCCTTCGACATTCAATACCTTCCTCTTTAAAAATTACTATTCCCTGTCCATCTATAGTCTCTCTACTATTTTCAATTGATGACAACATCTTTGATGTCAGGAAAAAGAAATCAAAGGACTATTATTCATTACTTGTACGCAAAAAAGCACAGCTTCCTAATATCGTTCGTAAATTGCAGAATGACTTTAATTTCTCGCTTGATCAGCTGAGACAAATCTTCACTCTGCCACATTCCGTTGTACTTGAATCATATGTTAAAGGTTTTTATTTCAAAGTGATTAACTCTATTTTATACACAAATTCTAAATTACATAAAATAGGCTTCAAAACGGATCATTTGTGTTCATTTTGCAAGGCAGAATCGGAAACCTTATACCACCTCTTGTATCAGTGTTCTTTTGTTAGGCAGTTCGGGAATGAATTTCAAGGTTACTGGCACCAACTCTCAAATCAGCAAATTCATCTTACTCTTAGAGATGTTTTATTTGGAATAATATCTAAACCATGCCCTTACTTAACCTACTGAATTACTTTATAATAATTGGGAAACTGTTTCTATGGGACTGCAGAAGAACCCAAATTCGACCCAAAATCCAAGGATTTCAAAGTAAAATAGTCATCAAATATGAAACCGAAAGAAAGATCAAAAACACAAACTTCTTTAAGAAAAAGTGGGTACTATCCCCAGTTAATTGAAGATTTGCATTAAAAATAGATTTTTGTGTGGTATTTACAACCGTAAGTGCAACTGTAACCCATTGTAAGTCTCTTATTCTTTTTACTTCGTTACTCAGTAGCAGCATTTAATTTAATGTTGTAACCATTATGTGTAACTAGTAAGTGATTTTAATTTTGTGAATTAGGTTAGTAGTTTAAGTTAGTATTGTAAGTATTGTAAGTAGAGTTAGTATTCTAAAGTTAATAAAAGAGGACGATAAAAAAACAAAAGACAAAAACAAGACCAAACAAGGTGGCCAAACGGTAAAATCAGATGTTTGGTCACCAAACTTAATTACAAATGCAGGGAACTTCTGAGGTTAAACAGCGTTTAGGCTACATTACTTTTGTAAAATGACTAAAACCTTGTCATATTTTTGTTACCTTTTTCTCAGGTTGGTTAAAGGAAAGTTAGTTTATGATTTTACCTTTTGATTTTGATTCGACATAAAAATAGCGTTTGTGCTACGGTCGTTCGATCGCAGTGCATGCATTCCTCGTTACTTTTCATGGGAATGAGATTGCAAGTCAAAGGCATTACACAGAACAGTCAGGCTTTTTTTATTTCATACCGCGCTACATAAGTGTGTACATATTGTTCTAAACTAAATATAACTCTTTTTGCGTCCCTAAGTATGGCTATCTTCTGTTTTCCTTTTCGCCTGTTGTGTCAACCGCTTTTCAGGGCTTTAGCAGGATTGCCAAGATTCATTGCACAGGGTTCTTTACACCAATCTGGGGACTTTTGCGACCAATACCACTGCCCCACTGCAATAACAGCGCTGTAGTAGACGTTAGCACCTAACGTCTTACACCGCTGAACCTTGTTAATTAATAGCGATGGGAAAGACCAGCGCTTGCGGCGACCTATTTTTCTTTCACAATTGGTACATGTCTGATTTGAACCTTCTGTCACAATTTGATCTTATCCATCCCCAAAGCTGACCCTGAAAGAACATCATTGGCAGATTAGCGTCGATAGAGCGGTTTTTAATTGAGCATTGAAACGTTCTGCGTTTGCTTAGCAAAATCCGTACTACCAATTTCTTTAAACCAAAGAAAAGCGAAACCAAAAGAAATCGTGAATTGCTCGCGCTTTTTTTGCTCGCGTTTGGGGCCTGCTGCGTGTAATTGCTTCGAATTCTGATTGGCTCATTGCGTTGTTTGTGTCTGTTGTGATTGTTTGAGTAATTGCTTTGGTTGCCCGTGCGTGGTTACTCCCGATTCTACCTTTGTGTACTTTGGGGTGACAAAGTAGTGTAATCCGCGAGCGTGTTAATGTGAGGGAACCATCCATTAGATGTTACCCAAGTGAAGTATTTTCTTCTTAGGAAGTGTCTTGGAATCCCTTAAACGTCCTTTGAATGACTAGGCTCTTATAGTGAGTAGCGGAAAACGTTAACAATATGGAAATCAACTGCAAAACTTTTAAAATCAAACAAGGAAAAGCAAAGACTACTTGCAATCAAGCTAGTTATAGCGTTGTTTATTTTGAAATGAAGAGCGGTTTTAATTGACGTATGGCCGCGGGACATGAAAACCTGATCTTATAAATTAAATTTATTAAGTAATACTAATCTACGTTGCAATATTTGTCATACTGTGGTAAAAACGCGGACTTAGTTGTCAAGTCTGTGGATAAGATTGAAAATCGTAACTGGTTTCAGTTTATGGAGACCTTACTGATCAGACATCGTGCTTTACACAGGCAGGAGTGAAGGTCGTCTTGTAGATAAAGGGAAGATTTCCTGGGACACTACAGCCGTTGGTTCTTATGTCACAGGTGGACATTCCCGAGTCCAAATACAACAGCACCAATAAGCCAAACAGGTGGAACGCTATCAGTCTCATGGTAGAAGTCTGCTAAATAAAAAAAAAAATTATAATGTGATTTCAAGGTGGATAACCAGCAACCTTCTTGCTCTCAAGTGAGAGAAAAAGCTCTGGGAACGAGGTTGGATAACCAGCTATGAAGCTTCTGTGAAGTTTAGCCATTTCTGACTTATTTCTATTTTCGCAAATCGAAAAATAATTTTTGTTAAAGGGGCACTGTCATCGTAATTCACATCACTTTTGATTCCCGGTTCTCACCCCTATCTTAACTGATTCTTTACCCCGTGCCTTGACGTCTCTCTCAATATGCAAATTAGCGATCAAAGGGAGTTTGGAAAATCTTGTGAGGTGTTGTAAATGGTGCAGGTCGCCCCGCTCCTTTTTCTATATTTGTTTTCTTTTGCAAAATATCATGTAACGTTATAACGTTGTAACGTAACGCTGACGCCTGAGCACCAACGTCATTTATTCAATTACATTCCAACCAAAAACAGCTATTGCTAAGATTTCAGAGCTTTATGCCGATGAAGATAAGTGATTTTTCTAACGTTAGTAAGATCAAGCAAGAATACAGCAACAGTAATACCGACAGAAGTGAGTTTAAGTAAAACTTGTGAATAAAATTGTTCAAATAACTTTGATTCTAAAATCAGAACGACTCTGTTTTATTTTGAAAATAAGAGTCGATAGATATTGATACAATAACACTAGTGCTGGAGTTTACTCACGACAAACCTATACGAACACGTTCTATCAGTTGCATAACACTTCCTGCGATTTTAAGCCATTCTTCTCTTAAACCGAAGGGTATTACTTACTTTTTGCTTGCGGTTTTTTCCCACTTAGTCTTTCTAAGGCCACCTCTTGGCCACTATATATGCAAGCAAGGAAGAATGTTACATCACAAACAATATCCGAATTGGAAGTCTTCCAAAACTCAACGTTTGTGTCGAAACATCTCGAAACAGTAAATGACTTCTTGCTTTCATTTGTTTCTAGGTGTTTGAATGAGTCCCGATGAAACATTCTCTCGCTTGGGAAATAGTACTCAAAAACCTCTGTAGTAAATGCTGTTGAAAACATATAAGAGCATTCTTTTTATTCTATTCCTTCATTTGCCTTGCTTGTCCGATTTGACTGACCCTTGTCAGACTAGGCTAGACCAGACCATTTGAACCTTACAGAATAGGAGCCCTCAGAAACTCTGATGTGGTATTCCTCGGTCTCCTTCTCTGATAATTAGGACGGTTTTTTGTCCCCCGCGAAAGTTTAACAAATAAAAGAAAATATGAAAACGAAATCACGAGCGCTTTTAAGCAAATACAGCATCCAATATTTTTAAAGGAGCCAAAGGTTGCTGTCCCGTGAGTGATATGCTAATTAGTAATACCGACCGTGAGACGAAAACAAGGTTTCAATTAGCAATGTTGTTCGTGACCTGCAAAAGTAATACATTCATGACTACCGTCACGAATATAGCGGATTCTCGTTACCTTTCTTAATAACAAATAAGTATGTTTACTTCTTATTACCTAAGTAGTTACTGTAGTTACTGTAATTAGTGTAGTTAGTGTAGTTCCTGTAGTTCCTGTTTTTCCTGTAGTTGGTGTAGCTGGTGTAGTTGCTGTAGTTAGTGTAGTTGCTGTATTTCCTGTAGTTGGTGTAGTTCCCGTAGTTGGTGTAGTTGCTATAAATGGTTTAGTTCCTGTAGCTGGTGTAGTTCCTGTAATTCCCTTAGTTGGTGTAGTTCCCGTAGTTGGTGTAGTTGCTGTAGTTGCTGTAGTTGGTG
>JAEMWC010000422.1:407500-455000 GCA_016490735.1 Pachyseris speciosa | reverse complement strand
CAGCGGTACTGACAAAAGCTAAAATGCTGACAACATACCAGTTCAGTTCTTAGCTGCTGGGACAGTCTTCCAGGAAATGGCACATTTTCCGTACTATTTTAAATATAGGGCTTGTCAGTGATTTTTGTCCAATTAATGCAGCTGGAAAAACGTCTGGACAAGTCAGAAGGTTCTTTAAATTATGTGCAATTGTAAACATCGTCTAATAGTTTATTAAGACAGGTGACAGTTCCGATAGATTACATGGCGCCGCCCCGAGGATTATTGTCCTCTTGTGAAACTGAATCTTACTCTATGCGTGGCAGAATCCCACATTGGGTGGGAACTCATTTAAGTTTTGCCTGTATACGCGAGAAAAGGAATCTCTCGTTAAGATAATGTTGGCCTGGCTAAATGGAACAATTTATTCATAGGGACCACGAAATAATTGATTCATAGGTCGAGACATAAGTTAACGAAACAGCAAATGTGGTTTCCTTTAGTGATTTATCCTAGAAAAGGCAATCGAAATTCAGAATCCGCAAAATGCTTCGACGAGTCTAAATAGTTCAGAGCGTTAAATCTATTAATATTTAATGGCTAGTACTAAATACGGTTGCTACAGAAAGAAAACAAAACGAAATACACGTTACAAGTGAACAAAATACAGACTGAAATCGATAAGAAAATAACAACGAAATAAAAGAAAATTCAAACGGAACAAGACACTTACAAACGGTGTTTGATGTCCAAGACGGAAAACGAAAAGCATAGAGGATCCAGGTGATGACGTATACACGGTGAGTGACAGTTACGAAAATGAATCCGTAATAACGAAACTTAATGCACTAAAAGAAGCTAAAACAAAGGAAAATTATGCGAGAAGAAGGTAACAGAAATAACTTGAATAACTTACGAAGATTGAAAACTTAAGCACGGCGGCAAAAGCGCTTTAAGAACGATACTGAGAATGCGGCTTACAAAGAACGCAATTAATACATTCAACTTGAAATTATACTCAGTTAATTCATACAAAAAATGAGGCAGCAACGGGCTTCTTTTTGTTGCACTAGAGCAGCAGCAAACAAAGCAAGTTAAGTATATACCGACCGGAAAAAAGCATAAACCGTTCATTTAAAAACTCCATACATTTTGTAAAAGGTTATAAAAAACCATTTTGGCCTTAGAAATATTTTAAAAGGTAAATGGTTTGTTGACACAGTGGTGTCTGTAATAAGAATTCAGAAGGTAATTGATGCGCTACAAAACCTTTAGGAATATTGTGTTTTACCTATATAGCTTTTAATTAAATGAAGTGATCCTGCTCCATGCAAATCTGAACTGAATTATCTTTTGAGTCTCTTCATTCTGGGTGAAAATTGAGTCCAAATAAAGCAAGTTAGGTATACACCGACCGGAAAAAAAACATAAACCGTTCATTTAAAAACTCCATACATTTTGTAAATGATTATAGAAAACCATTTTTCCCTTATAAATATATTAAAAGGTAAATGGTTTGTTGACACAGCTGTGTCTGCATGAGAATTCAGAAGGTAATTGATGCGCTACAAAACCTTTAGGAATATTCTATTTTACCTATACAACTTTTTATTAAATGAAGTGATCCTGCTCAATGCAAATCTGAACTGAACTATCTTTTGAGTCTCTTTCGTTCTGGGTGAAGATCGAGTCCAGATACTGCATTTACAAAGGCCCGGCTAATCCACTGAGATTGATGCAAAATCGTGAAGGTCGGAAAAGAAAGAAAAAAAAAAAAATGAAATGTGAAATGCATTGGCAGAAATCATCAAGTGTATCTGTAATAACCTATTCCCCTAGTTTTTAACTACTCACCTTCCCGAAACTGCAATAAGACTCTGTCGTAATTTGTAATACACTGGGCTTTGTAACTTTTGATAGTCGTCTTGACTGGTAAATGCCGGACAATCAACACTGGAAACTCTTTACGATATCATCTACGATATTCTGTAAACACTGTGTTCTATTGCTTAAATGACGGCTAAACTATTGACTAAAAATGAACAAATTGTCACGTGTAAAAATGCCTCAACCATGGTAACGGAATCTAAGAGGGACTGATCAAATGAATAACGATAAAAAACCAAAGTTTGTTTGTGCATATTTATTACCGTACGTATTGTCTTCCACAGTTATGAGTCAGTACCCGATATGAAAGAATTGATCTGAATAGTGCTCATTGATCAATAAGTGGTCAAGAAACGAAAAAATTACCTTTACAGTATACATAACTTGGATTAGCCTCCCATGCAGTCGTTTTCAGGGAGTCTTATTTCACCTCCTTCCCAAAATATGACTCCCCTACGAAACAACCGCGTGGGAGGCTAGGCTTTGATCAGTCCTAAATGGCATGGAAGGTGTTCTTACTGATATATAAAAATTATTAAAAAATCAAGGATCCTGATGCACAAACAAGGATGATAAAATAAAATATTCACGATTGGTAATGGTAAGGTATTTATATACTGCTCATATCACATAGTCTCGTGGCGGTTTACATCACTGCCGGGGGACTTGACCAGACTGCTTGTGCAGTTTACAATTAATGAAGTAATTAATGAGTGCCCCCCGTAATGTAGATATCTAGATATCTATCCCTAGTGGTTCTTTTACGAACTATATAATGTGCATAGTGCAAATAAAAGACCATGCTTTGCGAGCAAATTATCGTTGTGTTCCTCTTCGCTGAGCGAGAAACCGCAAAACAAGCAAGTGGGAGAAATTTGTAAATAGTTGCTTTACGCTGTCGAATTTTAAGGACCAATGTGCGAATCGTTTTAACTTGTTTTGCCCAGTTTTAGCCATACTTTTCTCTTGATTATTTCAAACGATTGTAATTCAAGAATTTATAACGGTTCGTTTTGTGTTAAATGCCACCGTCTCAGTCTCGCCATAATTAGTTGTTCTACAAAGTTATGGTCACCTCCGAGTCTCTGTCGGCTGGGGCGCACAAATCTGATATTATATTGTCTAGTCACGGCCTTATGCCCAGATGATTGTTAATGTCTTACTTCTCGTTCTCTTCACCAGCCCTCCAAAGATCTTACAAAGTTTAAAGGTTAGTGAAAAAAAATTAGTACCTTTTTGTCCTGTTACCTTAGAATTCTACCCCAAGATAGCCTTCAAAAGACGATAGCTCAAATGTCGGTGTGTAAATATGTCCGCCCTATATAGTGCGTTGGTAGCGGAAGGCAATTTTGACGGGATCGGGACAATGATTACAAAGCATATGCCGCGGTCAAAGACAAATAGAGGAAAACTTTTGGAATTATTATTTGACCTCGTTGTACGTAATTGAAGAAAAACAATTTGTCTACTGTTGGCGTGTTAACCTTTATCGTTTTACCACACACCGTCTTAGTGACGCGAGAACCGAAACAATAAATTTTTCTAATAACTTGTGGGTTCATCTCGCAGTTAGTTTACAGTGCGTGAAAAATCTACATGTCGGCTAGGTTTTGAGATTAAGACAGTTACAAAAAATTCATTAATTCCGACGGAAATTTTTCTTCGTATCTGACAGTGATATTTGAAATGTTTCTTGTATCTATGTTGCATCTTTCTCGGAGAGGAGGTGAGGTGCGAACCCGGGGGTACTCCCAGAAATATTGGGTAGGGGTGTGCGGCCCGCTTCCTGAACCCTTACCCTATTTCAGACCAAATTTACGATTTTCCCTGCCCTATTTCAGACCTGACCAAAAATTCAATACCCTATTTCAGACCTATTTCACATACACGGTTGGCGTAAGCATAATTAAAAGACAAAAAGAAGGGCTTTTGTTGATGGTGTTATCGCCTAAAGATGAAAAAGTAGCTTCTTTAAAAAAAAAAACCCAATTCAAGACTAGAGTACACAAACCATACCCCATTTCAGACCAAAATGGTCAAAATCGATACCCTATTTCAGACCTAATAATATACATAAAAAATTTCTCGATTCTGATTGGCTAAGAGAAATGCAGTTTTTTAGGAAACACGATGCAGAAAAAAGGTAATTCAGTGCAGAAGAAAGGTAATTCAGTGCAAAAAGTGGTAAACAACAGACGATTCTGATTGGTTAATTAACAAAGGAACTGAAATTGAGCCAATCAAACGCAGCCTTTGAATAGCGCAAAGTCTGAAGAGCGACTCTGCGAGCGAAAACAATGGCTGGCTTTTTGAGCAGGTTTTCTTTCTTCGTGACCGCAATAACAGCAGAGAAGCTGCAAAACAGCTCTAAAAAAGAGAAACGGCTGCGAAAAGCACTGTATTTTAGCTGTCTGTTTGGAAACAGTGGTGTCCAGAGAATGGAATTACCGACGTAATTGGAATTACGAGTCCGTTGAATTCAACACTACACTGGAGTGACGCCGAGATTAATAAACAAACAAGGACAAACAAGGCGAAGATAACGAACTAGAAAGCTGAAGGTAATGATTACAGCGCTTGATAGACACTTAGCAAACAAAGTAGCCTTATAGTTATAGCCTGTAATTGTTTAGCCATGCAGTTTTTACAGCTAAAAACGCTTTAAAAACGTTGAGAAAACTGCTGTTTTGATTCACCTTTATAGCTTCGTTGCGTTGCTTCTGCAAAGTTAAGAAGCCATCTCGCAATTTTTTCATGTATATTATTAATAAGTAATCACATGATTTTTCTCGTGCAATGTGGAATAAAAAAGCACTTGTAAATTTTTTCAAAGACTCACTTTGGAGCCGCACATACCTGTATAGCCAATATATAAGGGAGCACCCCCTCGGGGAGGAGGGGGGGGGGGGGTGGGAAGCGGTGGACTGGAACCCTTGAAACCTCACAACCTTACAATGCGTGCAGTTGCCATTTTGCCTACTCAGTCGATGCAACCAAATATTCGTATTTACCCAGACTACCAGGGCCAGTATTGTCTTCGACTACTGTACTGTATCAGTTGCTGAGTGAAAGCTTTGTGTAGCACGGTTATGTAATTTGTAAACTCATGTTTTCAGCGTACCCCAAGTGTTATTTAATCAGTTTCGTAGTAGTAGTAGTAGTAGTAGTAGTAGTAGTAGTAGTAGTAGTAGTAGTAGTAGTAGTAGTAGTAGTAGTAGTAGTGATGACACATACAGGCAAAATGGTTCTTTTCTTTCATACCATCGTTTATTCTAACGCAATACGCACTGCATGTCGAAGTACACATCACAATTTATTTTTACTACTTTCCACATCCCGACATGACCGGGATTAAAATTGTTTTAGCCACTCCAAATAACTTGTTTTGTCGATCATTTTCTCTTGATTATTTGAAACGATTGTAATGTCAAGATTTTATAAGGTTTGGTTTGTGTTAAATAGAACCATTTAAGATTGAGTCTCAGAATAATTAGTTGACCTGCAAGTTAGACCTACATCCAACTGGAATATGGTTGATAATCCATGGAACGATGCACGAAACAAATCATCATCACTATCGTCATCGTCATCGTCGTCGTTACATTTTAGGTATTCTAGTGATGAACAGCTACTACATTCAGATATTTTTAGAAGCAACATTTGTTATGTTTGCGGTCTGTCACCTTTGAATCATCATCAACATCGTCATCATCATCATCATCGTTACTGGCTACATCACCGCCACCATCATCATCACAACAACAACAACGACAACAACAACAACAACAACAACAACAACAAAATATGATTATTACCAGCTTTTTATTTCCCTACAGTGCTACGTGGCGTTTTATTCTAAACTAAAAACAAGAGCATGACCATTGCTCCTTTATCATATCTTCAGTGGCACGGAAGGATCCCCCAGACTTTTTGTACAGGCTGCTTTACACCATTCCGGAGACACTTTTGACCAATACAACCCCCAGCCACACGCACGGCGCCGTAGTACGAGTCCGCGCCCAACTTCTTACAGCGCTTCACCTTGTTCATCACCATCTGTACCACCCAACCCATGGACCAGCGCTTCCGGCCGCCTCCTTTTTCCTCGCAAAGTTTGTACATGTCTTGTTTGAACCTGTCGTCACAATCTGATCTCTTCCATCTCCAGTGCTCACCCTGAAAAAGATCATCTTTTTATCAGCTAAAGAAGTTAGTCAAACTCAACGAGTAAATGTTTTTGTTAAGGGGGCTTTAGGAGTGGGAAGGTGAAAGGGATTCTCGAGCCAAACTGCCGAACAGCACTGGTAAATTTAGTCCAATAGGAAGATCCATTGCTTTGTTTCTCCTGTTAACGAGAATTTTCCATTATGAAGGAGTTTGTGAAAATTTGAAAATTTGTTTTTGGATTATCTTAATCAGCCTTTGAGCAGCTGCGTTCTGGTTCAAAGCTGCAAACCAAACTGAAATTCTCTGTAAAACTGGAAATATGTTTTCTAAATCTATCCTAAACTAAACCAGTAACATTTTCTAAGTGTTGCATGTTGTGAAAGTAAGTTCCTTACGCAATCGTAGCAGACATCGTGCTTTACGCATGCGGGAGTGAAGGTCTTCTTGTATAAAAAAGGAAGATTCCCTGGGACACTACAGCCATTTGTTGTTATGTCACAATTGCTGGACTGTGACATCACTTCCGGGTCCAGAAACAACAGCATTAAACCAAACAGATGGAGAGGTATTGTCCTCATGGTAGAAATCTGTTAAATTAAAGACACACTAGTTGAAAGCTAGCGTTATAATATAACAATGTTGACTGAATTAGTTGAGAAGGTCAAAACGCTAGCTTTGCACACCATCTTGGTGCCTTTCACAGTTTATGCATATTAATCACTGACGGCTGTCACTCGACCAAATGTTGTTATGGTTTGGGAGGAGCACCAGCGCGAATTTCTCAAAAGTAAGTTTGTCTTTTTTGTGGGCTTACAACGATTGGTCTCGTTTTTAGTAAAAACTTGCTACTGTGGGACGCAAAATTACAAGGCCTTAAAAACGTCGTTTGTAAAATTAATAAAGGCTCACCACTGATTGATCACCGAATACAGTTTTTGCGCCAGGTGAGTTAATGAGCCGGGGTTACGAGAAACGAGCACCTGTCCCTGAATCTCAGTCGCCCCTTTGAACGTTCTCTTCATGGCCTCCTCGTTTTTCTCAGTCGCTGTGTGGTCACGAAGTTTCGCCGACCACTTTTTGCTGGTCTTCATCCGGGCCGAGGTTGGTCTTCATCAGGCGATGGTGTTAACTTAGCTACGCGTTAAACGTAGCACTCTGGCTGATGATGATCGGTTCCTGTCAATCCTCTTCGTGGTTCTAATTTGTTCTAGTTTTCTCTGTGGTACCGATTGTGTCTTGCGTTGTTATGTAACCACTATATAACACTATGCAGCCAGTCGATACCTTATAATGAAGAGCAACATTAGCGGTCGAAAGATCGTGATTCACACTAAGGTGACTGTATCTCTTGACAAACGATTATTTTGACAGGTCTTGCGAGTTTTTTCTTGGATTCGAAGTAAGTCTCATGCAGACTTGATCCTCTTTGATAGCTTCTAACATAAGTTTTTTCGACTTTGGCTTTCCATCATAAGTTGCGGTTCCTGAAGTGCGTGCTTTAGCGTTCGTTTGGTTTGGGTTATATGATTAAACCAAAGATAAAACTGGTTATTTGCCTCAGCAAATTCTGTCATCGTTATTGCACATGCAGGACCAATCTACTTGATTGCTATTTTGCTAACGGTATCCCAAGTAACAGGACACAGTAAAGATAACTAATGTGTCCGGGCAGATTTGATATGATATTGTCTAGGCACGGCTTATAATATACGACTGATGATTGTTACTGTCTTGCTTCTCGTTCCCTTCATTAGCCCTCCAAAAATCTTACAAAGTTTAAAGGTTAGTGATTAAAAAAAGATAAAAAAGTACCCTTTTGTCCTCTTACCTTAGAATTCTACCCCCCCAGATAGGCGATAACTCAAATGTCGGTGTGTAAATCTGTCCGCCCTATATTGTGGGTTGGTAGCAAGGTAAGTCATACTCCATTTATAGTCTTCAATAGCCAAGCACTTTAAATGCTATCATTATTTTATTAGTTTAAACGAATTCTGGAAACGCAAACACCCTAACCAAATTCAAAAGATTAAAAATGTCATTAAAGATAAAATATAATCCTTGACAAACATTTGAAATTGAGTTAATAACTTTGTTTCGAAAATCTGAGAGAATAATAATTAAGCTCGTAGTTTTGATTTAATCAATTATTTTCCATTATGAAGGAGTTTGTGAAAATTTGAAAATTTGTTTTGGATTATCTTAATCAGCCTTTGAGCAGCTGCGTTCTGGTTCAAAGCTTCAAACCAAACTGCAAAATTCTCTGTAAAACTGGAAATATGTATTTCTAAATCTATCCTAAACTAAACAGTAACATTTTCTAAGTGTTGCATGTTGTGAAAGTAAGTTCCTTACGCAATCGTAGCAGACACTCGTGCCTTACGCATGCGGAGAGTGAAGGTCTTTTGTATAAAAAAGGAAGATTCCTGGACACTACAGCCATTTGTTGTTATGTCACAATTGCTGGAACTGTGACATCACTTCCGGGTCCAGAAACAACAGCATTAAACCAAACAGATGGAGAGGTATTGTCCTCATGGTAAAATCTGTTAAATTAAAGACACACTAGTTGGTTTGAAAGCTAGCGTTATAATATAACAATGTTGACTGAATTGTTGAAAGGTCAAACGCTAGCTTTGCAACCATCTTGGTGCCTTTCACAGTTTATGCATATTAATCACTGACGGCTGTCACTCGACCAAATGTTGTTATGGTTTGGGAGGAGCACCAGCGCGAATTTCTCAAAAGTAAGTTTGTCTTTTTTGTGGGCTTACAACGATTGGTCTCGTTTTAGTAAAAAACTTGCTACTGTGGGACGCAAATACAAGGCCTTAAAAACGTCGTTTGTAAAAATTAATAAAGGCTCACACTGATTGATCACCGAATACAGTTTTGGCCAGGTGAGTTAATTGAGCCGGGGTTACGAGAACGAGACCTGTCCTGAATCTCAGTCGCCCCTTTGAACGTTCTCTTCATGGCCTCCTCGTTTTCTCAGTCGCTGTGTGGTCACGAAGTTTCGCCGACCACTTTTTGCTGGTCTTCATCCGGGCCGAGGTTGGTCTTCATCAGGCGATGGTGTTAACTTAGCTACGCGTTAAACGTAGCACTCTGGCTGATGATGATCGGACTTCATAAACACACACTGAAGAAATTCGGCTTCGGTCCCGATATTCAAAACTGATCAAGGTGTTCTACAAACAACGTTTTCCGGCAGTTGCGTCATGAATAATGGACACTCTTCAGAATCTCAGTCGCCCCTTTGAACGTTCTCTTCATGGCCTCCTCGTTTTTCTCAGTCGCTGTGTGGTCACGAAGTTTCGCCGACCACTTTTTGCTGGTCTTCATCCGGGCCGAGGTTGGTCTTCATCAGGCGATGGTGTTAACTTAGCTACGTGTTATACGTAGCACTCTGGCTGATGATGATCGGTTCCTGTCAATCCTCTTCATGGTTCTAATTTGTTCTAGTTTTCTCTGTGGTACCGATTGTGTCTTGCGTTGTTATGTAACCACTATATAACACTATGCAGCCAGTCGATACCTTATAATGAAGAGCAACATTAGCGGTCGAAAGATCGTGATTCACACTAAGGTGAATGTATCTCGAGACAAACGATTATTTTGACAGGTCTTGCGAGTTTTTCTCGGATTCGAAGTAAGTCTCATGCAGACTTGATCCTCTTTAGCTTCTAACATAAGTTTTTTCGACTTTGGCTTTCCATCATAAGTTGCGGTGTCCTGAAGTGCGTGTCTTTAGCATTCGTTTGGATTTGCGTTATATGATTAAACCAAAGATAAAGACTGGTTATTTGCCTCAGCAAATTCTGTCATCGTTATTGCACATGCAGGACCAATCTACTTGATTGCTATTTTGCTAACGGGTATCCCAAGTAACAGGACACAGTAAAGATAACTAATGAGTCCGGGCAGATTTGATATGATATTGTCTAGGCACGGCCTTATATATACGACTGATGATTGTTACTGTCTTGCTTCTCGTTCCCTTCATTAGCCCTCCAAAAATCTTACAAAGTTTAAAGGTTAGTGATTAAAAAAAAGATAAAAGTACCCTTTTGTCCTCTTACCTTAGAATTCTACCCCCCAGATAGGCGATAACTCAAATGTCGGTGTGTAAATCTGTCCGCCCTATATTGTGGGTTGGTAGCAAGGTAAGTCATACTCCATTTATAGTCTTCAATAGCCAAGCACTTTCAATGCTATCATTATTTTATTAGTTTAAACGAATTCTGGAAACGCAAACACCCTAACCAAATTCAAAAGATTAAAAATGTCATTAAAAGATAAAAATATAATCCTTGACAAACATTTGAAATTGAGTTAATAACTTTGTTTCGAAAATCTGAGAGAATAATAATTAAGCTCGGTAGTTTTGATTTAATCAATTATTTTCTGCTATAAAATCCTCCGGGATGATTGGTAACTAATCTGTCCTTAAGGTATCCATGCGTTGTTTAGACGATTGGTGATTAAAATGACGAAGGAAGTTTTTAACCCAGATGTCCTCTTCCCATCACCAGCTGAAGAAGCATAAACCAACGGAATTAATAATTAAGTCGTTTCCAGTAGACAGGCAATTTGATTGATCCGCACTATGGTTAAAAAGCATATGCCATCAAAGACAAATAGAGGAAAACTTTTGGAATTATTGTTGACCTCGTCTTAAGTAATTGAAGAAAAAGGATGTGTTTAATGTTTGCGTGTTAACCTTTTTCGGTTTCTCACACACCGTCTTAGTGACGTGAGAACCGAAACAGTCTAATTTTTGTAATAACTTGTGGGTTCATCTCATTCCACACTCATTTCTTTCACAGGAACATATGAACCCACAATTGACCTGCTCCCAACGTCAGTGGCTTCATAGCTCAGTTGGTTAGAGCATCGCACCGGTATCGCGAGGTCACGGGTTCGAACCCCGTGGAAGTCCTGAATCTTTTTCAGGCTTCTTTTCGCAATTGCATAAGTTGCGTTCACAACTGCGAGGATCATTCTCCATTTGATTTGAGTTTTAACTTTGCTTTCGATACTGGAAGGCTTTCAATTTCTCAAAGATGCGGTGTCATTGCACTTATTCCCAAACCAAACAAGGACAATATCTCACTGAATAATCTCATGATCAGACCAAAATCTCTCCTGAACGTCCATTACGAAATTTTAACTTAAGTTACCGCTAAACGTCTAGAAAAAGTTCTTCCTAAAATAATTAATCCGGATCAAACTGGATATGTAAAAGACCGCTACATCGGTGAAAACGTTCGTTTAATTCTAGACGTCATATCATACACAGAAGAGAACCCTCTTTTTAGATTTCAGGAAGGCTTTTGATACCATTGAATGGGACTTCATAAACAACACACTGAAGAAATTCGGCTTCGGTCCCGATATTCAAAACTGGATCAAGGTGTTCTACAACAACGTTTTCCGGCAGTTGCGTCATGAATAATGGACACTCTTCAGAATCTCAGTCGCCCCTTTGAACGTTCTCTTCATGGCCTCCTCGTTTTTCTCAGTCGCTGTGTGGTCACGAAGTTTCGCCGACCACTTTTTGCTGGTCTTCATCCGGGCCGAGGTTGGTCTTCATCAGGCGATGGTGTTAACTTAGCTACGTGTTATACGTAGCACTCTGGCTGATGATGATCGGTTCCTGTCAATCCTCTTCATGGCTCTAATTTGTTCTAGTTTTCTCTGTGGTACCGATTGTGTCTTGCGTTGTTATGTAACCACTATATAACACTATGCAGCCAGTCGATACCTTATAATGAAGAGCAACATTAGCGGTCGAAAGATCGTGATTCACACTAAGGTGAATGTATCTCGAGACAAACGATTATTTTGACAGGTTTTGCGAGGTTTAAACTTCGTTATTCTCGGATTCGAAATAACTCTCATGCAGACGTCTTGATCCTCTTTGATAGCTTCTAACATAAGTTTTTTCGACTTTGGCTTTCCATCATAAGTTGCGGTGTCCTGAAGTGTGTGTCTTTAGCGTTCGTTTGGATTTGCGTTATATGATTAAACCAAAGACAAAGACTGGTTATTTGCCTCAGCAAATTCTGTCATCGTTATTGCACATGCAGGACCAATCTACTTGATTGCTATTTTGCTAACGGGTCTCCAAGTAACAGGACACAGTAAAGATAACTAATGTGTCCGGGCAAATTTGATATGATATTGTCTAGGCACGGCCTTATATATACGACTGATGATTGTTAATGTCTTACTTCTCGTTCGCTTCGTTAGCCCTCCAAAAATCTTACAAAGTTTAAAGGTTAGTGATTAAAAAAAAAGATAAAAGTACCCTTTTGTCCTCTGACAGACAGACAGACAGACATGTTTTTATTTGGAGTCTTACACAATATATAGTACATCGACTACGAATTCCAAATAACTAAAAGTTACAAACAACAAAAGTTGTTACTTAATTAATTATTAATTAAGTTGTTAATTGATTAAGTCCTAGAGTATTTACTTTTTGCCGTCTTCCTCTATCCTTTTTTCAAAGCATTCGAATATATGTTTTGCTATTAGCTTTTGTATTTTAGCATTTCCGCTAGGGGGTTTATTAGAAACATGAATATCTTATTAGGTGACATTCTGCTTATTTTATTCCACATTCTTTTCCCAAATAATTAAGTAACGAACGTCTTTTTTCCTGGTAAGCAGGGCATATATTTAGAAAATGGTATTCGTCCTCCATTTCTATTTTACAAATTGGGCAAATTCTTTCTGCAGGTTTCTTGAACGGTCTCGAATAACGTCCTGTCTCTATGGCTAATTTGTGGTTGCTAAGTCGCAGTTTTGTTAGAGCTATTCTGTGTCGTATATTGGTAACCTGATGTAGATAGTCTTCACTTTTGTATTTGTCTATCGTTTTGAATAACCGGTAGGTTCTCATTTTGTTGCTTTGATTAGCATCTTTTCTGATGTCGTTATTTATTTCACTTAGCCATCTTTGTAGTTCAATATCCTTGAGTCGTTGCCTGATCATGTTTACAGTTCGTATGCCTGCGTAGTGTGCTTTCATCCAGAGTTCTCCTAATCCTATCTGTTCCAACAAGTTTTTGATTTTTTTGCTCCAGAAAGCCTTATTTTCGTTCCATTTAGTATCATTGTATGCTATTTGGGATAATTTATTTTCATTTTTGGTTAAGGTTAACCAGAACTTAAAGTTCCTACATTGGGCTTCAATTATCACTGGGAACCTTCCTGTCTCAGCCCTGCACGCATTGTTATTGCAGTATTTATTAACTCCCAGGAACCACTTTAGGAATTTATTTTGAACTAATTCTGCTGGATCCTTTTCTAATTTCCCATTGCAATCAATCCCCAACACTTCACTCGCATAAAACAGTATGGGAGATATCATGCATCAAATAACTTCATCGTTAATTTTATATTTTCTCTGAAGTGGTCTCCCATCTCTTTTCGTAATTTATAGAGTGCTTTAAGTGCAACTTTCTTCAACTCTTGCCTAGCGAGATTAAAGTTTCCAAAAGGACTCATTATGAGTCCAAGATATTTATAGGATTTGACATTTTCCAGTTCATCAGCCCCGTATCTGAACAGGTAATTGTTTAAAGACTTACCACAGTTATTAAAAATCATAATTTTCGTCTTGTCTAAATTTACACTTAAATCGGCATTTTTGCAAAAAGATTCCAGCTTATTAAGGGTTATTTGAAGAGTAAATTTCGGTGCTTCTGTGGTTTAGATTTCACGTACTTGTCAATAAGCATTTTTAATGTGAAGATGCTATCAACTGTGCCGTGCATTTTTCTGAAACCACCTTGTTCAGCTTTCAAAATTCCCTTTTGAACCATGAAGTCGTACAGTCGATTGTTGAGTATTGATGTAAAGAGCTTGCCTAACGCAGAAAGCAAAGTGATACCTCGGTAATTTTCGACTTTGGATCGATCATCCTTTTTGTGAATAGGTACAATGAGGCCAAAACTCCAAAGAGTAGGGTATTTGCCAGTATCTAAGATTCGATTAAATAAGTTTATTAAATGCCCTTTAATGTCGTCCTTTCCGATTTTTATTACTTCATTTAATATATTATCGATACCTGGAGATTTGTTTGCCTTCAGTTTGGTAATTGCAGCTTCGAGCTCTTCATCAGTTATTGGATAATCAAGTGGGCCTTCCACTCTTTCGTTGCTGTGGGTTTCCATATTCGTCTCCGGATCTAGTATATTATTTAAAGGGGTCGCATTCTGTTGCTTAAAGTATTTATAAAACTGTTCCGTACTCACTGTTTCAGCTCTTACCTTAGAATTCTAACCCCCCCCCCCCCCCGATAGACGATATCTCAAATGTCGATGTGTAAATCTGTCCGCCCTATATAGTGGGTTGGTAGCGAGGTAGGTGATACCCCATTTATATTCTTCAATAGCCAAGCACTTTGAATGCTATCATTATTTTTTATTAGTTTAAACGAGTTCTGGAAACGCAAACACACTAAGCAAATTCAAAAGATAAAAAATGTCACTAAAAGATAAAAATATAATCCTTTGACAAACATTTGAAATTGAGTTAATAACTTTGTTTCGAAAATCTGAGAGAATAATAGGTAAACTCGGCAGTTTTGATTTAATCAATCATTTTCTGCTATAAAATCCTCCGGGATGATTGGTAACTAATCTGTCCGTAAGGTATCCGTGCGTTGTTTAGACGATTGGTGATTAAAATGACGAAGGAAGTTTTAACCCATATGTCCTCTTCCCATCAATCAGTTGACGAAGCATTAACCAACGGAATTAATAATTAAGTCGTTTCCAGTAGACAGGCAATTTTGACTGATCCGCTCTATGGTTAAAAAGCGTATGCCGTCAAAGACAAATAGAGGAAAACGTTTGGAATTATTATTTGACCTCGTCTTAAGTAATCGAAGGAAAACAGTTTGTCTAATGTTGGCGTGTTAACCTTTTTCGGTTTCCCACACACAGTCTTAGTGACGTGAGAACCGAAACAGTCTAATTTTACTAACAACTTGTGGGTTCATCTCGGAGTTAGTCATGTTACAGTGTGTTTAAAATCTACATGTCGGCTAGGTTCCAAGATTACGACAGTTCAAAAGAAATTCGTTAATTCCGACGGGAATATTTTTCTTCGTATCTGACAGTGAGATTTGCAATATCCTTTGTATCTATGTTGCATCTTTCCCGGGGAGGAGTTGAGGTGGGAAGCGGTGGACTGGAACTCCTCTTTGAAACCTCACAACCTTACAAAATGACGTGCAGGAATCTTGTACCCAGAGTCCTCAGCGGGTGGAAGCCCGGAGAGACTCTGGGATAATGGAATTAAATAAGTTTTTTTGATTGGTCGCATGTATAACAATAGTTAACCAATTAAACCGGAAACTCAGGAACCGACTAACTCGTTTCAGAGGGAGGTTTTAAATATCAAACTCGGATTTTTTTTGTAATTTGTGTGACTGTTATATTTCCATTGCCCCTGTTTACTGTTAACTGCAGAATACCCTGCCACTCCAAAACACATCTAGAATGTGTCGGGCTACGCGGCTACGCGGCTACGTGAAGTCGAAACAAGCTCACTAACATATTCAATAAGTACTTCGCTCTTTAATCCATGAGCCGAAACAAGGGTTTTACACACGACAACTGTCTCTTTATCCTGGATCAAAAGACTGCATTTTTCGCCGCATAAGCAACCAATAACTGGTGATTTGAATTCAACCAATGAACTTTATTGTAATACATTTCGCTTCAATAACTCCAAAAATGCTTTCATTAAATTACAAACTGAATATTTCAAATAAATACCACTCGCTACTCGAAGCATCATCAAACTGTGTCATATAAACTACCATACATGCAATTAACACAATTCAAATCTCAACTGCGGGGCTGAAGTACAAGTCACATTCGACAGGTCAACATACAGGTCACCATGCTACGGATAAATAAAGAAGCCCAAAAGTGTCTTCAGCCCTAATCACTATCCACAATTTTCTTTTAGATTGAGGACAAACTTTTTGGCTTAGTTACCTATCAATAAAACAGTGAACCGTACCTGTGACCTTTGGAATACGACCGCTCAACGTCTTCAAATTCATTCTAACACTGCTCGTGCTCGTAAATAGAAAGTTCGTTAAGTCTCCCCAAGCATGCGCACTAAGACCGGAACCCCAGATTTTCTGGGCAAATGGAGTCCATTACCCCAGAGTCTCTCCGGGCGCCCAGCCGCTGACCAAAGAACCCGAGGACTCTGGGTACGAGATTGGTCGTGCAGTTGCTATTCTATAGTTCCTACTCAGTCGATGCAACCAATATTCGTATTTGCCCAGGCTGTCTAGAGTACTAGGATATACCTCACAAATTAATGTGATTTGGTAAGCTGAAGCCACTCTAAAGGCACTAAGGCCACATGGTAGCGGGCATTACCCCTTAAATCTACCAAAGCAAGGATTGAGCCCTAGCATTAGCAGCCATGGACAGCTGTTTCGGCCTTGTTAGGCCCCATCAGCATGGCATAGCTAATGCTCAGGCTCAAGTACCCACATATCCATAAAACAAGCAGTGAAAACGTAAAGCTTGTGGGATGTGGCTGGAGTGACAAGGATATACCTCACAAATCCGACGAAGGGCTAACGCTCGAAACGTCAGCTAATCGAATCCCTGTACGGTGGTCAATTTACATTATCAACTCCGTTGATAAACCAAATTTTCGTTATAACAGAACAAAGCACGGTTAAGGCTTTTTTATTTGTTTTATAATAAAGAATTTCTTAATTTCCTCACGCATTCGGCTAAAATTTTTGGAAAACTTTATTTTGCAAATCCTACGAGTGGCGTCAGCCGTGCATTTGTACTCTCATAAGGCACGCTAAAACAGACCAATCACAATCCTTGTTAGAATGACTCAATACATTTCATTGGTTAAACACGACCAAAGCTGTCAAAATGTCAAACCATCAAAGTTCAGAAACCATCAAAGTGCAAGTTGTTTTTTAGTCTAAAATCGCGATCAAAAGGCAAATTGTTCCGAGAAATTCGGCGGAATTTTGGCTCATGCATTCGCTAAAAAGGGCGTAATGATCAAGAGCTAGTTTTGAAAGACACTCAGGAGGGTGAATTTTCGAGTGAAAAAAAAATGCAAAAGATTTTATTCGTGAATAGCTTAAAACTTGGATCGCTAGCATGGCGCCCGGCGTAGCGGGATTGTGTAGTTGAAAACAAAATGATGATTCCACGGCATCTTGCAGCTCACCAAAAAGGGTCAAAGAACAGTTTACCATTAATGGGAGGAACGAGTAGCTCAAACTTGGAGAACGAAGTTCTTTCTTTGGACAGTCCGTTTGCTATGTTTACCGATGCGTGTTTTTAAGCGGATGTGTTTTTTCAAGTGATGAAAACCTCTACAACGACAGGTGAATTAAAAAAATATCAGCTTTGAACATTTGGTTTAATTGTTGTTACTTTTGTTCAGGACTGAAACTCATATTTATCTCTCGACTGGATGTAAATAGTAATCGTCTACACTCGTTTTGGACGCAAATTAGAAGTAAGCTTAAGCTTAGTTGAACTGTTTTTTCGTTTGCTTTGCGAGCGGAGTGATTTTACTCCGCTTGGCTGACTGGTTTTCGACGTGTCTCAGCAATGTTGAGACAATTCACGTAACTCGAATTAGTCCTCGCAAGCCACTTGTGTTTTCAGAAGTTGCTGAAATTGCCCTCGTCGCTGCGTGACTCGGACAACTTCAGTAACTTCTGAAAACGCTCTTGACATTAAGCTTAATCCTTAATTTTTAATGCTGTTGTTTGTGGTGAAACAACTTCCAAATCCATTGAGGCTAACCGCTCGTTTTCATACATATTTTCTAGGTCGTACAAGACGTCTGAGCCAAAATAAAAACCGAGTGAAAAATTCAGGTTTTCATTTGGGTCCATGGCGTGACACCCTACTGCCCGTGCATCTGTACTCTCATAAAGCACGCTGTTTTAACCAATCGGAGCGCGCGTTATATCGAAACTTTATTATAGTCTAGCGTAATACACACTACATGCCGAAGTAAACATCACACTTTTTTTACTACGTTTCACATCCCGGCATGAGCCGGATTATAATTGTTTTAGCGACTCCAAATAACTTGTTTTGCCCAGTTCTACAATAGGGACTCCAAATGACTTGTTTTGCCCAGTTCTAGTGACTCCAAATAACTTGTTTGCTCAGTTCTACAATAGGGACTCCAAATAGCTTGTTTTGCCCAGTTCTAGCGACTCCAAATAACTTGTTTTGCCCAGTTCTAGCGACTCCAAATAATTTGTTTTGTCCAGTTTTCACCATCATTTTCTCTTGATTGTTTCAAACGATTGTGCAGTGTCAAGATTTTATACGGTTCGGTTTGTGTTAAAGGGAACCTCCACTCTTACATCAAATTGACGTTAAATTGTAGGCAATAATAACTAGATTTTAAATTTTGTTTTAAAACGTGGATAAAACATTTAAGTCTTCAAAAAAAAAGGTTATGATCATCGCCTATTTTCGCTTTTAAATTTCCCGGGTGCGACCATTTTGCATTTGATGACGTGTAATGGTTGCCCTATTGTTTAACACAAAGGATTTTCTGCTTCATTTGCTTCCTGGCAATAGCTGCAACCATTACACGACATCAAATCCAAAATGGTCGCGCCCGGGAAATTTGAAATCGAAATTAGGTGATATTTTGCACACGTAAATGTACGTATATCCACATCCCAAAACAAAATTTGGAAGCTAGTGATTATTTCCAACAATTTAGCGTGATCAAATGAAGAGTGATCCTCGTAGTTGTGAACGCAATTTATGCAATTGCGAAAAGAAGCCTGATAATACGTTTCCCGTTTCCCGTTGCGTCATGAATAATGGACACGGCTTCAGAATTTTCTCGTTTAGAACGAAGTGTTAGGGAAGGCTGCCCTTTATCCAGTTTGCTATTTATACTTGGCATAGAAATTCTTGCGGGAGCAATAAAACACGATAGCACCATCAATGGAATCAAAGTAGGCGGGAAAGAAATTAAAGTTTCTTTGTATGCTGATGACACCACTGCCTTTGTTCAAAACCTTGACTCTATTACAAATTGACTAACTCTTCAAAGTTCAAAACTGTGTCTGGTTTGGAAATTAACCCTTCAAAACCTGAAAGGTTGCTTGAAAAATAGCACGGCAACACCTTTTGGCTTCCGCTGGCCTCGGGATCCAATAAAAGCTCTTGGCGTTTTCTTTTCTTATGACTCAAATAGATCAAATGAGCTAAATTTCGCTGAAAAAATCCGTGCACTAGAAAAGACACTAAACAGTTGGAAAAGACGGAATCTTACACTTAATGGCAAAACAAACATCATTAGAACTCCAGGCCTTTCCAATTTAATTTATAACACGTTTGTTCTCGTTATTCCAGGACAATTTATTAAAGAAATTGAAACACTAATTTTTAACTTCATCTGGGACGGAAAACCTGCTAAGATTAAAAAAATCAACCATCATAGGAGGGAAAAAGCAAGGTGGCCTCAAAATGACAGATTTTCACACCATGAATAAATCCTTAAAGGTTACGTGGATACCACGTTTGCAATCTAGCAGCGATGCTTCCTGGAAAATAATCCCGGAAGCTGCCCTTGAGAAATTTGGTGGACTGCCTTTTTTGACCTACTGTAACTATGATACCAGCTCACTACAAATCAATAATCTAAGAACTAAGAGAACAGCAACAACTACAACATATGATTATTACCAGCTTTTTTATTTCCCTGCAGTGCTACGTGGCGATTCTGATTCTAAACTAAAAACAAAAGCATGACCATTGCTCCTTTATCATATCTTTAGGGGTGTAGAAGGATCCCCAAGACCTTTTGTACAGGCTGCTTTACACCATTCCGGAGACACTTTTGACGAATAGAATCTCTCTGCTACACGCACGGCGCCGTAGTACGAGTCCGCGCCCAACTTCTTACAGCGCTTCACCTTGTTCATCAACAGCATCTGTAACACCCAAACCGTGGGCCGGCGCTTTCGGTACTGGTAGCCTACTTTTTCCTCGCACAATTTGTACATGTCTTGTTTGAACCTGTTGTCACAATCTGATCTCTTCCATCCATAGTGCTGACCCTGAAAAAAAATTCATCATCTCTAAATCAGATATAGCAGTTAGGGGATCTGTGGCATACTACAATTCTTAGTGATTACGCTTGGTGGGTTATATAGGCTCTGGAAGGGGTGGGGGGAAGGGGGGCGGCGAAAGGGATTCCAAAGCCGGCCGAACTGTCGGAAAGCGCTAGCAAATTGAGGCTAATAGGAAGATCTGTTTGACGCCAATAAAGGACCAATCGCTTTGTTTCTCCTGTCAAAGGGAATTTTCTATTATGAGGGAGTTTTTGAGAACTTGGGAATGTGTTTTTAGATTATCGTAATCAGCCTTTGAACAGCTGGGTTGTGGCGCAAAGCAGACAGTTGCCCACAGTTGGGCTGCACCTCTTCAAAACCTCTAATTTCATTGGCTCTTTTAGGCTGCATTTTTATTGTTTTAGGGATGGGTTCTATTATTTTTAACCAATCCCGAACCAATCCTGTGAGGTCTTTCAAATTGTGCAGATTTCTAAATCTGTCTTAAACCAAATAAAATTTTCAGTGTCGCATGTTGTGAATGTAGTGTAAGTTATAGAATTCTCAGAACAAGCTCCTTACGCAATCGTAGCAGATATCGTGCTTTACACATGCAGGAGTGAAGGTCTTGTTGTATAAAAAAGGAAGATCCTCTGGGACACTACACCCATCGGTTTCTATGTTACAGTTGTTAGACTGTGACATCACTTCCGGCTCCCAAGACAGAAACAGCAACAAACCAAATAGAGTGATAGGTATCGTCTTCATGCTAGAAATCTGTTAAATTAAAGACACAGTTGAAAGTTAATACTGTTTGTGAAAATAAGCTTTTTTTTTTGACAAAGCGTTTATCCAGATTATAACAATGTTTACTGCGAATGAATATATGAAACTGATATATTTGAAATGCGGATTAATGATTAAAGATGTGAATGATTATGAACAATACTTAAGCAGTAGTGAAACTAAAGACTGAAAAAAAAAAATCAGGCTTGTGCGGGATTCGAACCCACGACCTCTGCGATACCGGTGCAGCGCTCTACCGACTGAGCTTACAAGCCATCTGGGAGCTGGTCGTTTTGTTGATTCGTAATATACCCGTGAGTGGTGAAAACATGAGAATGAATATATGAGAATCATATATTTGAACTGCGGATTAATGATTGAACATGTGAATGATTATCGCAGTTATGAACACTATGTATCGCAGAGGTCGTGGTTTCGAATCCCGTACAAGAGTCAGGCTTTATTTTGCAAAATTTTAAATTTCATTCTTTTTGCAGATGATACAAATTTGTTTTTCAGTAATGAAAATTTGCATTCATAATATAGTACTATGAATCAAGAACTAAAAAAGGTTACAACGTGGCTTTCTGAAAATAAACTGTCTTTGAATTTAAACAAAACTCATTTCATGGTCTTTAAAACGCACAAAAAAAGAAATCGTTGCAAGGCAAATCGATAACAATTAATGAAAAAGATATTGACAAAGTAAAGTGCACAAAATTTTTAGGGCTAAACATTGATGATGAACTTTAATGGAAATATCACATAAATCTGGTATCTTCCAAATTATCCAAAATGACAGGAATAATTTCCAGAGCAAGGCATGTATCTAGAAAAACGCTACTTACAATATACAATACAATTTTTATTTATTTTAACAAAAGGAGCACTACTTACACAGTTACTTACATCATTTACATGAATTTCATAACTAAGTGAAGCACGATCGTCCGGGTGAGTGTAGTCCTGAGAAGGACTGTTTGTGGTGACATTGACTGACGTTTCGACAACCTGAGCGGAAGTCATCATCAGAGTCAAGTGATTGGAGTAACGTCAGGAGATGGTATAAGTACTCTGGTCGTTGATGTGATTTGTCAACGAAGTCGTGATGTTATTGGTTGTCTGTCAGTTAAGCCGTGATGTTATTGGCTGTGAAGACTGTAAACCATGGTTGGTGCGTTTCGATCTGTCTTTTGTTAGTCAAATGTTCGTAGGTGTATTGTTAGTCAAATTCGTCGGTGTGTCTATTGTTTGTCTGTTGTTGATATTGTCAATAAGTCGTTTGTAAGGTGCGGGAAGCTGTTGACAACGGTTCAGTGGTGTCTGTTCTAAGTTAGTAAACCAACTTTCCAGTGCAATCCGTTGGTGGTAGTTAGTACAGTAGGTAATGCATTTAGCAGAGTCCAAGTCGATTGTGTGGTTTGTCAGTAAATGGTGCTCAGCAATGTTATTGTTGATGTCACCATTTCTCGTCGCTCGTTTGTGTTCAGTCAGTCTTACGTTCAAATTTCTGCCAGTCTCACCGATATAAGTGGCCTGACAGTCGCAGCATTCGATCTTGTAAACTGCTCCCTGTCTGTCCTTTGGTTCGTCTTTGTCCTTAACGTTCGTCAATAATTGTCGTAAAGTTGTGATGGGTCTGTGAGCGACACGGATATCGTAAGGTTGTAGTATCCGTGCAATTGTCTCAGAAGTTCCTTTGATGTATGGTATAGTCGCTGTAGTGACTGGTGTCGGGTTAGTGTTGGTAGCGTTTGGTTCTGTCCTGTAAGTGTTGCGTCTAACAAAGTCGCGGTTGTAGTTGTTCTTACTGAAAACATTGTCTAAGTATTTGCGTTCGTCTGCTAAACTGTCGCTCGAGTCGCAAACTAGTTGCGCTCGTCTTGTTAAGGTCCGTATTGTTGCTGCTTTGTGTGAAGTAGGGTTGTAAGATGATTCGTCAAGTAGTCTGTCAGTGTGTGTGGGTTTTCTGTAAACTGTCGTTTGTAGTCTGTAGTGTCGTCTGTCGTCTGTAGTCACAGCCAATAACATCACGGCTTAACTGACAGACAACCAATAACATCACGACTTCGTTGACCAATCACATCAACGACCAGAGTACTTATACCATCTCCTGACGTTACTCCAATCACTTGACTCTGATGATGACTTCCGCTCAGGTTGTCGAAACGTCAGTCAATGTCACCACAAACAGTCCTTCTCAGGACTACACTCACCCGGACGATCGTGCTTCACTTAGTTATGATATGACTCCTGGGTTCATACCATTTACGATTTTACATGAATTTACTTACATTAATGGCAATAAGGAACTGGGGCTACTTACAAACTACTTAAAAATACGATACTTACACTACTTACGGACAAACAACAGCAACTAATGAGCTAAAAGAATAATAGCAGTACACAATACTACGATTTATCCTTACTTATTATATTGTAATATTATATTGACCAGCACTTATCCTTCTAAAGCATGGTTAGCGCTAAACCTGGGTTAAATGCCAATGACAACCGACAGGTTTTAATACATCTTAACCAATGGTTAGCGCCTACTATGCTTCGAGCAACTCAGCCCTAGACTACAACCCATCATTCAGATACAAAAGAAGATTATAAGGATTACGACTTTTTCTAAATGGAATGACGCATCAAAAGAAATATTTCAATCACTGAAACTATTGAATATTTACCAACTTAACACATACTTTATAGCTCTTTTTATGTTTTTTTTTCTCCAATGGAATGCAACTTTTAATGATTACTTCACAAAGAATGAATATCAAATGAAGAATGATCCTCGCAGTTGTGAACGCAATTTATGCAATTGCGAAAAGAAGCCTAAAAAAAATTCAGGACCTCAACGGGGTTTGAACCCGTGACCTCGCGATTACCGGTGCGATGCTGTAACCAACTGAGCTATGAAGCCACTGACGTTATATATGATTCATTTCATATATCATTCACAAAGAATGAATATATACATAATTACAATACCCGTTCGGCTTCTCATGTACACATAGGTCATCTAAGAATGAATTACGGTAAATTCTTTGTAACATACAGGGGAGTAAAATTATGGAACAGTCTACCTGAAAACTTAAAAGCTCAAAAATCGTATAACTATATATATATATATATATATATATATATATATATATATATATATATATATATATATATATATATAATTTGCACAATGGAGAATGGACTTCCGTTTTCAACGCTTTATTCAAGACCCATATATATATATATATATATATATATATATATATATATATATACGGAATCATATAGAGTAGCAATATACACAAACTTGATAGCTTACGTTATTTTAAAGTGCACATGAATCGAAATTTCAAAGCCAGTTTTTTCTCCAATATAAAAATTAGTGTTTTAAGAAACATTTTGATGGGAAAATAATCTCATAAAAGTAACAGGAACTAATTTTAAAATGCAGCGAAAGTTGGCCCTATCTCACTAAAATTCTAGACAAAGACCTGGGGTCTGGTGAATAGTCATGACGTCATTCGTGTGTACTCAGTCGAGTGCGTCACTCTGTTGTTGTGATTTCCGTGGAATAAAAATGTGGGAGAACTACCAAGATTCACTAACAGGGTCGACAGCTGCGCAAAACTTTCCAGGTTTAAGCTTTTTCGCCTTCTCAGATACATTGCACACTTGAAGATCACAGACGAATGACGTCACAGAGACCTTTTGGCCGCGCGCAAAATGTCTCAAATTTCCTACAGATGGTGAATCAGGTAGGAAACGACTGGAAATGAAATATGGGGATTATAAGCTATCTAAAAACGTAAAAAAATTGGTAGTTAAATTTCGATTCATGTGCACTTTAAGATGTAGATTCAAATGCGCCATTGAATTGTAATTCTAATTAGGTTTCAGTTATATGTTTGGGGGGGCTCCTGTGAAAAGCTCAGTAGAGCTTGCTGAGATCTCTTGCACCTATATATCTATCTAACGCAACAGTACTGTAATTTATGATGATGGGCGTAAAAAGAAATAAAAGGTTTTCCAAAACCTCCTTTTTCAAGAAAATGGCCGTATTTATACTAGAGATGACCTTAGCGGGTAGACGATCTTACGCGTTAAGGTCATCCATCAGATGCCCTTAATTTCAGATGGCTAAGTCCGCTCGTCGGACGGCAAGGTCGTCTCCCCTTTTTCTCGAATTTATACTAGACGACCTTAGCCGCTTTGGTGCGCTAAGGTCGTCTACCCGCTAAGGTCATCTCTAGTATAAATACGGCCAATGAAATGATTTCTTATTTGACACGGTGAAGGTTTTCGAAACACCTTGAAGAGGGTAGAAAACAGCAAGGTTTACTCAAACGGCGAGTTACATAAGAATCCAAAACGTAGATTTGCCAAACCAGCGACTTCTTAATTTTTTCCTCAAGACTGCTCTACTCTCACGTCTGACTCAATTGACATACTTACCCAGAACCCACCATTACATGTAAAAATCTAAAAGATATGATCGCCGATCTTCGGAAGACTTACATCAAATTTTAGCAACGAATAAAGATGTGTGGCTTTTCGACTGCTTGATCGGAGAAGCAAACAAATTGTATTATTTTAAATCACTCAAAGTTTCTGGATTTGTTTTGCATTCTTTTCAAGTAGCAAATAGACCAGAATATTACAAAGGTCCTTACCAAGTTCGAGCGCTTTTTTATCCAAACGGCTTACTTGGGAAATTCAGGTTGAAAAGTTGTGAACTTCTGCTTTCCAAATCCTCTTTGCTGATTGTAAACTGATCTCATTAACTTTTAAATTATTGGCAATGCAGTCGTCGACGCACGATTTTCGGTCACTTGGGAATCGCTAGTCGAACATTATTAAACAGTAGTCATTCGTGGGCAATTGTATTTATATTCTAATTTGCGAGCCGGCTCAAACGAATATAAAACATTTATCATGTTATAAGCAACCATAGTTGGGGTGTGTGAACACGAGCCGTGCGTTTTCGCCATGATGTCGAGAGGTGGATTGTCGCCGAGTGTTAAAGTGGAAAGACAAGAAACGAGTTTCAGTATATTTGAGGCATGTGCACACAACTATACTGACAGAAAATGATCAAGAGTTAATTTGAGAACAATAATTGAAAATTCACACTGTACAGCCTTTGAAAGTATGATTCCCAAGCGGCCAAAAGTCATAAGGAACTTGAAGTTGACAGTTTCATTGCCAAAACATGGAATAATCTAATAGTTAATGAGAAGACTTATATTGGGACGAGAATTTGGAAAACAGAAGTTTCCAACTTTCCAAGCTAAATTCTCCAAACCGTACGAAATAGAAACGCTCAAGCTTGGCTGTGCGGTTGTCAACGCACGATTTTCGGCCACTTGGGAATCGATGATTGAAAAACAGTAGTCATCAGTAGGTAACCGTATTTCAGCGTTTTCGCCGTCGTGAAAATGACGAGAGGTTAGTCGCTGATTCGTGTTAAGATGCGAAGACAAGAAACGAGTTTCAGTATATTTGAAGCCTGAGAACACAATCATACTGACAGAAAATGATTAAGAGATAATTCTAGAGCAACAATGAAAATTCACAACTATGCAGCCTTTGAAAGTATGATTCCCAAGTGACCAATAGTCAATACCCAGTGCCATTGTTCTCTTTCTGCACTGAATCACTGATTGCAGGCGCCCCTTCTGTTCTGTTCCTGAACACACAAAATAATATAATTAGCATTTGCTGATCAGCTCAACTGGGAATTGGAGACTCCCGCCTTACATCTCAATAAAAGCGGTAGCGTTTGAACTTTTGTTTGTGTTTTGTGTCCGGAATGTGTGTTGTGGTTTTCAATATTTTTCAACAAGCAGGTCTTTGAAGACTGCAAAACAATGTGCAGTGCGAAAAAAGCGGTCCGTTTTGCCATAGTTCCTCTACTAACTATGGTTTCGCACTAATCATACAGTCAAACCTCTATGACGTTGCCCTCGGTTAAGCGGTTACCCTCTATTAAACGGACACATCATATTCCCAAAAAGTGGTCCCCTTATTTACGGCACTTTTGACATCTCAAGCGGTCACCTCTATTTTAAAGTGGACGCAGCCACCGCTAAGAATTCCCAGTTGGCTCATTTTATTGGTGAACACATTGACAGTTAACTGAAAGTAGAGGTAATCGGATTACAAGAAAATCGGTGGGCGTAATGCAAAAACCTGGATTCTTAAGCCTGGTTTTCACTAACGACGCAATCACAATCGCAAGCACAAGTAGCTTATGCCAAGTGAAAACGAACACTACAAAAGTGAACGCAAGCATAAGCGCAAGCTCAAGGAAAAGGAAAAATTTTGATCCATGCGCTTGTGCTTGTGCTTATGCTTGCGTTAAGCCCGTTTTCACAGTGAAATAAGCGCTCTTGTGCTTGCGCTTATGCTTGTTGTGCTTGCGTCGCTAGTGAAAACCAGGCTTTAGAGTAGGCGTTCCCTCTCTCCTCTTCCCAGTCCCCTCTCCCTTTTCCCTCCCTCTCACTCTCCCTTCCCTTTCTACGCCTGCCACGCAGGCTAATCACGCGTGAATTTACACTGAAAATAGTCCTTCGCCGGTCTCAGAAGGAAAAAACCACTTTTTTAATACTATAAACCAAAAGTGTAAGTTGTAAGAAACACTCGACAGCTTAAACGGCGGAAATCAGTTTGTTCATGATGAAGAAATCCCTCTTCGAGTACAGACAAGTGTGGCTGAAACTCGTATATCACTCAGTGCAAATCATTTTTAGGGCTGTAGACTTTCTGTTTGAGCACTTCTAGGAATCCACCTTGCAAAAAATTACGGGTTTGAATGTAAATTTTTACCGTACTTTTATATCCTTAATCGGCTAAACAAATGACCAGGAAAGCTAGTTTACGTAAAACGTGGTCCGTTCGAATGAATAAATATTGCTTGCATTGCTTTCTCGTCGTTTTACTCAAGGCGAAAATTAAACTGCTTTGCTTTTCAACTGTAAATGGAGGCTTACCTAGAAAATTTTAATTAGAAAAACATATGAAAATTTATATTCTGCAGTTGCTCAAATTATTACTTGCTTTCGTTTTGTGTATTCTTGAATAATTGCACAGACTGTGCCTCAAAACCTGACTGTTTGTCACTGATCGAACCAGCAAGTTCACCAGTCGAATCAGTATGTTCAATTTTTTTTCTGTAATTGCTCGCATTTATTTGCTTTGGTTCTGTTTATTGAACCTTGAATAATTTGATAGCCAGTGTGCCGTCGATCGAATCCAGAGTTCACACGAATCGAACCAACGATCGCGTTCATTTATCAACTTATCAAACGACAATCTCGTTCCCAGAGCATCAAACGATGTTTGTTTGTTTACATTTTCATGACCATTTATTTGTACTCACGTATGAAAAGATTCTGACTACTGTTAGCCTCCCGCGCAGTCGTTTTTAGGGGAATCGTATTTCACCTCCTCCCCACAAAGTGGGGAGGAGGTGAAATACGAGTCCCCTAAAAACGACTGCGTGGGAGGCTAGACTACTGTGGATAGCCTGAATTTCAGCCGCCCCCTCCGCTCGCTAAGTTACTCGGTGAGAGTGACTTAGCGAGCGGAGGAGACGGCTGAAATTCAGGTTATCCGCGTGAACGCCTATAGGCGTCTTGTTTGAATAGATCCCTTTGTTCTTCTTTGTTTTCCAGCGAACCATGCGGGGTATTTGCACATGCAGCGTAACTTTTTCCTTCAGTTGTGACCAGACATGGAAGAAGTGTATAACAATGGCTCTACATCAGACGAGGATTAATAGGCGATTTTTAGAACATAACAATAAATACTGGCGAAGATTTACTTGGTGGTTTGGAGAACGAGGGTAAGTTTTATTAGCCAGTTTAATTTTTCTACTTTTAATACATAATTTAATTTAATCGCTCCATGGTATTTCGGTGAGTAATGTATGGTGTTCAATTTTGCTTCATACGAGCGCTTCAGGAAGCCTATTACGCCAACCGAGTTGGAAGAATTTGGAAGAAGTTGGGTCACTGAGAACTGTCGGAGGAAAATGGTGCTGGGTCCTTAGAGTATTTGAAGATTGGCGGAAGGCGATGGGGAGCTCCACGACGTTCTGGGAAAGTTTGTATCTATAGCCGGTGCGGAAGGAAGGACAAGAAGAACACCCTGGAAAGACATTCTATGAAATGATTTGCTGTATACAAGCCTATTTGCGGATTGAGTGCGTAAGGGCGCGTGGTGTTGCAGGGTTTCTGGGCCGGCCTGGTAATTTTTAGTCTGTCGATGGAACTATCAGGTCTAGTCGATTTGTCCCATTGCGCTTGATTGTTCTGCATTTTAAAGTGTATTTAGAATATGATGTTTATATTACTTAAGTTTTTTTTCATGAAAATAGTATTTATGGTGTTGCGCCTTGCATGGGGTCTCTCGCCTTTTGTGCAACTACAAAGGCTCCTTTCTTTACTTATTTATTTATTTTTCTCATTAGTAGTATAAGTTGCCATGAATTGGAGTAAATTAAATTAAAATTAAGAGAAATATTGCTGTGAATGATATATGAAATGAATCATATATGAACTGCGGAAATGAAATCAAATGAAGAATGATCCTCACAGTTGTGAACGTAATTTATGCAATTGCGAAAAGAGGCATGAAAAAAATTCAGGACCTCAACGGGGTTTGAACCCGTGACCTCGCGATTACCGGTGCGATGCTCTAACCAACTGAGCTATGAAGCCACTGACGTTGGGAGCAGGTCAATTGTGGGTTCATATGTTCCCGTGAAAGAAATGAGTGTGAATGATATATGAAATGAATCATATATGATCATATATCATTCACATTCATTTCTTTCACGGGAACATATGAATTGAGAAGGAGGTTCCCCACACTTTCAAGTTCAAATGGTGCTGCAGATTCTGGAGGGCTTGCAGCAATTACGCTGTATAAATGGGGAACCTCCTTCTCAATTCAGTCAGTGCATTCCGGTCTCTCGCATCGCAAACTGTGAACAAGGAAGGCCGATCACTACTGCCTCCTGCACTAATGGAACTTGAGGACGTTTCATTACCAATAGGGCTCGAGGAGCGGTCACCTCTAGCACAGCTGAAGGATGGCTCATTTGAGAGGACTATTTGATCTATTCGGTAGATTTCTTGTATTGCATTTCGAGCTATTTGTGCAATAGTCAACGTTCTCATCAAGACGGGAAGAACTCGATCCAGTGTTGACGCGTTAGACATATAAGTCACAGGCACGCAATGTATCACGGAACCAAACATTAATTCGACGGTACGAAAAAATAATTCGCGGAGGGTAACCAAAAATAATTCATAGACAGTGCGAAAATAAAATATTCGGAAAGGGTGCCAAAAATAATTCGTACAGTGTTAAAAAAAATTATTTGGAGGGGGTAGTCCCAAAAAAATTCACAGAAGGTAACGAACACAAGTCAAGGCAAAATGTAAAATGATATATAGACAGTGATATAAAATAAACAGCCACTTAAAATAATTCAATAAGCCGATAAAAAAATCTCGTTTAATTTTGACCAGAACGGACCTCCATACTCTATTGCTTCCTTTTCCGTTACATTTTCGGAGGACAGCAGTAATCGAAAAGATGGCACAGCAATTTCCAACTTTTTTCCACACTGAAAGCAATACAAATAGTCCTCTAGCACTTCAGATCCACAGTTATGGCAGAACATTTTCGTTAAATCGTCCACAGCAGAGTAGCAGTCGCCATGTTGGACGCGGAAAATCCTGGGAATGAGTCCCTTCCAGGCTCTCTCTGATAACCACGACGCAAGTGCCGAGTCTTTTGATTTGTGTTTCGGGAAAATTGGTTTGTGTTTTGAGAAATTGTTTTGTGTTTCGGTAAATTGGTTTGTGTTTCGGGAAATTGGTTTGTGTTTTGAGAAATTGTTTTGTGTTTCGGTAAATTGGTTTGTGTTTCGGGAAATTGGTTTGTGTTTTGAGAAATTGTTTTGTGTTTCGGTAAATTGGTTTGTGTTTCGGGAAATTGGTTTGTGTTTTGAGAAATTGTTTTGTGTTTCGGTAAACTGATTTGTGTTTCGGGAAATTGGTTTGTGTTTTGAGAAATTGTTTTGTGTTTCGGTAAACTGATTTGTGTTTCGGGAAATTGGTTTGTGTTTTGAGAAATTGTTTTGTGTTTCGGTAAATTGGTTTGTGTTTTGAGAAATTGGTTTGTGTTTTAGAGAAATTGTTTTGTGTTTTGGTAAACTGATTTGTGTTTCTGGAAATTGGTTTGTGCTTTGAGATATTGTTTTGATTTTTGGCAAATTGATTTGTGATTGACCCTTTTGGGCCACCGTAGATACCATAAATAAAGACTCTCCCATAAATAGGCACTTCCACAATTAATTGCTGATGTTCGTTTAAAATACCGATCTAAAGTCGGATGTGCGCCGTTTATATAAAATAACAATTATTGTTTTCAAACCGCTGCACAATTCCCATTGCCGATGCACGGGTACTCGGTCGTTCAAGATTGAAATGTTAAATCAAAGCTTTTGCTCACCAGCAGCGTACACAGAACCACGAGGTACGGCAGATAACACTTATAAACGAAGTTAATCTTTTTCGTCTTCCCTTCTTCCGCGAATCTTGCTGTCCATTCCTGGTCTTCATAACCACGAGGCTCCTTCGAGCTCCTCGCCGATTCCGTTCTAGTTCCACTTCAGAAATGAAGTTAATTTGGTCTTCACGCTACACATAGCCTGAGTCTGACTCCGAGGACGAGGAGGACACGATTCCAACACAATTTTGACTACTGCCAGGCTTTTACTTTCCAATATGTGCTTACATGGCCCCAACAAACCCTTGCGAAAACAGAGGTTGACTGAGAAGCTATCTTCCAATCTTCCCGGATGACGTCACCAACCTCGTTGGACCCAGACTCCCTTTTACTCGGCCGTGCAACAAATTGAATGAGACTTTGGCTGTCCATAACAAATCGAGGATTCAACCAAATCCAATAATTCTTTCGCCGAAATACTTCGAATGATAAGTAGATTTATTTAGGCGAAAAAAAGTTTTTGGGGTTAGGTGCACTTTAATAAATATATCAAAACGTAATTGGGTCATGTCATTCTATACAGTCTTGTGTTAGTCATGTCCTAGCTATCCTAATACTTATTAATATTTAGTTTGTAGCTGTTAGTTTTCGTTCTTAGCTGAATTTTCGTAGTTTTAGATTTATCATATTATTAATCTCGTATTATTACCCTTAGTTCCTTTTTTATGTTGGTATAAACACGCCTTCCATGAAAACCAGCTAAGTGTTGTTGGGGCTAGCGTGTTTCTTAATTTAAATAAAGTATACCTACCTACCTACCTACCTACCCACCTAAACAAATGATCAGCAAAGCTAACTTACGTAAAACGTGGTCAGTTCGAATAAATAAATATTGCTTTCATTGCTTTCTAGTCGTTTTACTCAAGGCGAAAATTGAACGCCTTTGTTTTCAACTGTAAATGGAGGCTTACCTAGATAAAATTTTAATTAGAAAAACATGAAAATTTATATTCTGCAGTTGCTCACATCATTATTTGCTTTCGTTTTGTGTATTCGTGAATAATTGCACAGACTGTGCCTCAAAACCTGTTTGTCACCGATCGAAACAGCAAGTTCACCAGTCGAATCAGTATCTTCATTTTTTTCTGTAATTGCTCGCATTTATTAGCTTTTGTTCTGTTTATTGAACGTTTAATAATTTGATAGCCAGTGTGCCGTCGATCGAATCCAGAGTTCACACGAATCGAACCAGCGATTGCGTTCACTTGTCAACTTATCGAACCATGTTTGTTTGTTTACATTTTCATTACCATATATTTGTACTGACGTCGTATGAAAAGATTCTGACTGTGGGTAGCCATTCAAATTTAGGGCCTGTTCACATGCATGGAGGTGGGGGACCCCAGGCAGGTGAAGTCCCCCACCTACCCGTGGTCCAAAAAAGCTAGCCTTCACATACAACCCCGGGGCGCTGGAGTGAGGTTTAAAATGCTATCGCGTGGTCGCTAAGACCGTATATTAACAAAAGAATTCAGAGATAATTGCCCGGATGAACCTCACCCCACCCCACCTCTAGCATTCACAAGGAGAAAACTCCTAAAGATGAAAAAGTAGCTTCTTTAAAAAAAAAAAACCCAATTCAAGACTAGAGTGTACAAATCATACCCCATTTCAGACCAAAATGGTCAAAATCGATACCCTATTTCAGACCAAAACGGCTAAAAAAAACATATCCTTTGGGACCGCACATACCTGTATAGCCAATATATAAGGGAGTACCCCCCCCCGGGGGTGTGGAAGGTGGGAAGCGGTGGACTGGAACCTCTTGAAACCTCACAACCTTACAATGCGTGCAGTTGCTATTTTGCCTACTCAGTCGATGCAACCAAATATTCGTATTTACTCAGACTACCAGGGCCAGTATTGTCTTCGATTACTGTACGGTGATCAGTTACTGAGTGAAAGCTTTGTGTAGCACGGTTATGTAATTTGTAAACTCATGTTTTCAGCGTACACCAAGTGTTATTTTAGTTTCGTAGTAGTAGTATTAGTAGTAGGGATGACACATACCGGCAAAATGGTTCTTTTCTTTCATGCTATCGTTTATTCTAGCGTAATACACACTACATGGCGAAGTAAACATCACACTTTTTTTTACTACGTTTCACATCCCGACATGAGCCGGATGAAAATTGTTTTAGCGACTCCAAATAACTTGCTTTGTCGATCATTTTCTCTTGATTATTTGAAACGATTGTAATGTCAAGATTTTATACGGTTCGGTTTGTGTTAAATAGAACCATTTAAGATTGAGTCTCAGAATAATTAGTTGACCTGCAAGTTAGACCTACATCCAACTGGAATATGGTTGATAATCCATGGAACGATGCACGAAACAAATCATCATCACTATCATCATCGTCATTGTCATCGTCGTCGTTACATTTTAGGTATTCTACTGATGAACAGCTACTACATTCAGATATTTTTAGAAGCAACATTTGTTATGTTTGCGGTCTGTCACCTTTGAATCATCATCATCATCATCATCATCATCATCGTTACTGGCTACACAACCACCACCATCATCATCACAACAACAACAACAACAACAACAACAACAAAATATGATTATTACCAGCTTTTTATTTCCCTGCAGTGCTACATGGCGTTTTATTCTAAACTAAAAACAAGAGCATGACCATTGCTCCTTTATCATATCTTCAGTGGCACGGAAGGATCCCCCAAACTTTTTGTACAGGCTACTTTACACCATTCCGGAGACACTTTTGACCAATACAACCCCCCTGCCACACGCACGGCGCCGTAGTACGAGTCCGCGCCCAACTTCTTACAGCGCTTCACCTTGTTCATCACCATCTGTACCACCCAACCCATGGACCAGCGCTTCCGGCCGCCTAGGTTTTCCTCGCAAAGTTTGTACATGTCTTGTTTGAACCTGTCGTCACAATCTGATCTCTTCCATCTCCAGTGCTCACCCTGAAAAAAATGACCTTTTTATGAGCTAAAGAAGTTAGTCAAACCCAACGAGTAAATGTTTGTGTTAAGGGGGCTTTAGGAGTGGGAAGGTTAAAGGGATTCACGAGCCAAACTGCCGAAAAGCACTGGTAAATTTAGTCCAATGGGAAGATCCATTGCTTTGTTTCTCCTGTCAACGAGAGTTTTCCATTATGAAGGGGTTTGTGAAAAGTTGAAAATTTGTTTTTGGATTACCTTAATCAGCCTTTGAGCAGCTGCGTTGTGGTTCAAAGCAGCAAACCAAACTGAAATTCTCTGTAAAACTGGAAATATGTTTTCTGAATCTATCCTAAACAAAACCAGTAACATTTTCTAAGTGTTGCATGTTGTGAAAGTAGTGTAAATTACCACAAGTTCCTTACGCAATCGTAGCAGACATCGTGCTTTACGCATGCGGGAGTGAAGGTCTTCTTGTAGAAAAAAGGAAGATTCCCTGGGACACTGCATCCATTTGTTGTTATGTCACAATTGCTGGACTGTGACATCACTTCCGGGTCCAGAAACAGCAGCATCAAACCAAAGAGATGGAGAGTTATTGTCCTCATGGTAGAAATCTGTTAAATTAAAGACACATTAGTTGAAAGCTAACGTTATAATATAACAATGTTGACTGAATTAGTTGTGAAGGTCAAAACGCTAGCTTTGCACACGATCTTGGTGCCTTTCACCGTTTATGTATATTGATCACTGAGGGCTATCACTCGGCCAAATGTTGTTATGGTTTGGGAGGAGCACCAGCGCGAATTTCTCAAAAGTAAGTTTGTCTTTTTTGTGGGCTTACAACGACTGATCTCGTTTTTAGTAAAAACTTGCTATTGTGGGACGCAAAATTACAAAGCTTTAAAAACGTCGTTTTTAAAATTAATAAAGGTTCACCACAGATTGATCACTGAATACAGTTTTTGCGCCAGGTGAGTTAATGAGTCGGGGTTACGAGAAACGAGCACCTGTCCCTGAATCTCAGTTGCCCCTTTGAACGTTCTCTTCATGGCCTCCTCGTTTTTCTCAGTCGCTGTGTGGTTACGAAGTTTCGCCGACCACTTTTTGCTGGTCTTCATCCGGGCCGAGGTTGGTCTTCATCAGGCGATGGTGTTAACATAGCTACGTGTTAACTTAGCTACGTGTAGCACTCTGGCTGATGATGATCGGTTCCTGTCAATCCTCTTCATGGTTCTAATTTGTTCTAGTTTTCTCTGTGGTACCGATTGTGTCTTGCGTTGTCATGTAACCCCCATGTAACACTATGCAGCCAGTCGATACCTTATAATGAAGACCAACATTAGCGGTCGAAACATCGTGATTCACACTAAGGTGACTGTATCTCGAGACAAACGATTATTTTGACAGGTCTTGCGAGTTTTTTCTCGGATTCGAAGTCAGTCTCATGCAGACTTGATCCTCTTTGATAGCTTCTAACATAATTTTTCTCGACTTTGGCTTTCCATCATAAGTTGCGGTGTCCTGAAGTTGTCTTTAGCGTTCGTTTGGATTTGAGTTATATGATTAAACCAAAGATAAAGACTGGTTATTTGCCTCAGCAAATTCTGTCATCGTTATTGTACATGCAGGACCAATCTACTTGATTGCTATTTTGCTAACGGGTCTCCCAATTAACAGGACACAGTAAAGATAACTAATGTGTCCGGGCAAATTTGGTATGATATTGTCTAGGCACGGCCTTATATATACGACTGATGATTGTTAATGTCTTACTTCTCGTTCCCTTCATTAGCCCTCCAAACATCTTACAAAGATTAATGATTAAAAAAGGATAAAAGTACCCTTTTGTCCTCTTACCTTAGAATTCTATTCCCCCAGATAGACGATAGCTCAAATGTCGGTGTGTAAATCTGTCCGCCCTATATAGTGGGTTGGTAGCGAGGTAGGTGATACCCCATTTATAGTCTTCAATAGCCAAGCACTTTAAATGCTATCATTATTTTATTAGTTTAAACGAATTCTGGAAACGCAAACACACTAGCCAAATTCAAAAGATTAAAAATGTCAGTAAAAGATAAAAATATAATCCTTTGACAAACATTTGAAATTGAGTTAATAACTTTGTTTCGAAAATCTGAGAGAATAATAATTAAGCTCGGTAGTTTTGATTTAATCAATTATTTTCTGCTATAAAATCCTCCGGGATGATTGGTAACTAATCTGTCCTTAAGGTATCCATGCGTTGTTTAGACGATTGGTGATTGAAATGACGAAGGACGTTTTTAACCCAGATGTCCTCTTCTCGTCAATCAGTTGAAGAAGCATAAACCAACGGAATTGATAATTAAGTCGTTTCCAGTAGCCAGGCAATTTTAACTGATCCGCACTATGGTTAAAAAGCATATGCCGTCAAAGACAAATAGAGGAAAACTTTTGGAATTATTGCTTGACCTCATCTTAAGTAATTGAAGAAAAAGGATGTGTTTAATGTTTGCGTGTAAACCTTTTCCGGTTTCCCACACGGTGACGTGAGAACCGAAACAGTCTAATTTTTCTAATAACTTGTGGGTTCATCTCATTCCACACTCACTCCTTTCACAGGAACATATGAACCCACAATTGACCTGCTCCCAACGTCAGTGGCTTCATAGCTCATGCAGTTGGTTAGAGCATCGCACCGGTATCGCGAGGTCACGGGTTCGAACCCCGTTGCGTCCTGAATCTTTTTCAGGCTTCTTTTTGCAATTGCATCAATTGCGTTCACAACTGCGAGGATCATTCTCCATTTGATTTGAGTTTTAACTTTGGTTTCGATACTGGAAGGCTTTCAATTTCTCAAAGACGCGGTATCATTACACTTATTCCCAAACCAAACAAGGACAATATCTCACTGAACAATCTCAGACCAATATCTCTCCTGAACGTCCATTACGAAATTTTAACTTAAGTTATCGCTAAACGTCTAGAAAAAGTTCTTCCTAAAATGATTAATCCGGATCAAACTGGATAAGGTACTTTAAGCAAGGACTACGGAAGCGTCTAGTACGGCGGGTTTTGACTGCGAAAGAATGGGACGAATAGGTATAGTTCCGCGAAATTTACATTAAGCAAGCCGTACTACATACGGTTCGTTGTACGAAACGTTTATAATCTTTTTCTCTTCGGTGAAGTGGCAGAAGTGGGTACGTCATGCCATATGTTAAAGAAATGAGAGATTTGCTTCTTCTTTCGCACGGTGTAAATTTTAATTCTGTACACAACACAACATCATTTTGTCGACTCCATTCTATGCGCCTAAAAACAACAAAATTATAACATAATATCGAACTTGATTTTCCAATCATGCGCTTTCCTTGCCCAAGTGCTAATATACAAGTTCCAATAAGTAAAATATTTCCATAATGAAAGATTTCCGAATTCGATTATTTGGAAAAGGCGTGCCAAGAATCGTGAAAGCTGGTTAATTACATTGCTTTCACAGCTCGCCAGAAAAATGTTGTTTGAGTTTCACGCCGCCCACCGCATTTAGTGCCCAAAATCGAGAAATGTTTCTCGAGAAATCACTAACGACGACCAAAAAGGGATAAAATATCTCTATGTTGCCGTTTAGGTTCAAACACTGGCATACGAAGCATGTACAGTGCAGGAAAATACATCAACAGACTTACGTACTTTCCACTCCGGCCCGCCATGATTCCTACGTATTCGGCGAGCTGATACGGCTAGAAACCAGGCCAATGACGCTTGACGGGAAGCAAAATCACTTCCGGTCACCGTACTAGACGCTTTCGTAGTCCTTGCTTAAAGTCCCTAGTAAAAGACCGCTACATCGGTGAAAACGTTCGTTTAATTCTAGACGTCATGTCATACACAAAAGAGAACCCTCTTTTTAGATTTCAGGAAGGCTTCTGATACCATTGAATGGGACTTCATAAACAACAAACTGAAGAAATTTGGATTCGGTCCCGATATTCAAAACTGGATCAAGGTGTTCTACAACAACGTTTTCCGGCAGTTGCGTCATGAATACTGGACACACTTCAGAATCTCAGTCGCCCCTTTGAACGTTCTCTTCATGGCCTCCTCGTTATTCTCAGTCGCTGTGTGGTCACGAAGTTTCGCCGACCACTTTTTGCTGGTCTTCATCCGGGCCGAGGTTGGTCTTCATCAGGCGATGGTGTTAACTTAGATACGTGTTATACGAAGCACTCTGGCTGTTGATGATCGGTTTCTGTCTATCCTCTTCATGGTTCTAATTTGAAGCTGTTCTCTCGGTGGTCCGCTGTGGTACCGATTTTGTCTTGCGTTGTCATGTAACCCCCATGTAACACTATGCAGCCAGTCGATACCTTACCATGAAGACCAACATTAGCGGTCGAAACATCGTGATTCACACTAAGGTGAATGTATCTCGAGACAAACGATTATTTTGACAGGTTTTGCGAGGCTTAAACTTCGTTATTCTCCGATTGGAAATAAGTCTCATGCAGACTTGATCCTCTCTGATAGCTTCTAACATAATTTTTTTCGACTTTGGCTTTCCATCATAAGTTGCGGTGTCCTGAAGTTGTCTTTAGCGTTCGTTTGGATTTGCGTTATATGATTAAACCAAAGACAAAGACTGGTTATTTGCCTCGGCTGTCATCGTTATTGCACATGCAGGACCAATCTACTTGATTGCTATTTTGATAACGGGTCTCCCAAGTAACAGGACACAGTAAAGATAACTAATGTGTCCGGGCAGATTTGATATGATCTTGTCTAGGCACGGCCTTATATATACGACTGATGATTGTTAATGTCTTACTTCTCGTTCCCTTCATTAGCCCTCCAAACATCTTGAGATGTTGAGAGAGATGTTTTTATTTTGCACTGTTTACATAGAATTTACATTGCATTAGTAGAAGTACGTTATAAAACAAAATCAGAATACAGATAAGAAATTAACGAAATTAAGATGTACGCAGTGACCAAAGTAGCAGATGCTTCCGGGTTGGTCACTGCCACGTTAAACTAACTGGCATAGACAATAAGCGTAATGAAAATAATTTTACCCAGAGTAAAGGTGCTAAAGTAAACAAGTATAGGTGGATACATGAATCAAATGAAACAATAGAACAAAGAAACTAAAGTAAACTAAACTAGGAAACAGATTGCGAATTTGCGAATCTTTTACAAAGATTAGTGATTAAAAAAGGATAAAAGTACCCTTTTGTCCTCTTACCTTAGAATTCTATTCCCCCAGATAGACGATAGCTCAAATGTCGGTGTGTAAATCTGTCCGCCCTATGTAGTGGGTTGGTAGCGAGGTAAGTAGCCAAGTACTTTAAATGCTATAATTATTTTATTATCAAATGAAGAATGATCCTCGCAGTTGTGAACACAATTTATGCAATTGCGAAAAAAAGCCTGAAAAAAATTCAGGACTTCAACGGGGTTTGAACCCGTGACCTCGCGATACCGGTGCGACGCTCTAACCAACTGAGCTATGAAGCCACTGACGTTGGGAGCAGGTCAGTTGTGGGCTCATATGTTCCCGTGAAAGAAATGAGTGTGAATAATATATGAAATAAATCATATATGATTTATGATTTATGATTTATTTCATATATTATTCACAATTATTTTATTAGTTTAAACGAGTTCTGGAAACGCAAACACGCTAAGCAAATTCAAAAGATAAAAAATGTCATCAAAAGATAAAAAATATAATCCTTTGACAAACATTTGAAATTGAGTTAATAACTTTTTTTCGTAAATCTGAGAGAATAATAATTTAACTCGGTAGTTTTGATTTAATCAATTATTTTCTGCTATAAAATCCTCAGGGATGATTGGTAACTAATCTGTCCTTAAGGTATCCATGCGTTGTTCAGACGATAAAATGTCGAAGGAGGTTTTAAACCCAGATGTCCTCTTCCCATCAATCATGTTGAAGAAGTATAATAAAGTCGTTTCCAGTAGACAGGCAATTTTGACTGATCCGAATATGGTTAAAAAGCATATGCCGTCAAAGGCAAATAGAGGAAAACTTTTGGAATTATGATTTGAGCTCGTCTTAAGTAATTGAAGAAAAACGATGTGTCTAATGTTAGCGTGTTAACCTTTTTCGGTTTTCCACACACCGTCTTAGTGACGTGAGAACCGAAACAGGCAAATTTTTCTAATAACTTGTGGGTTCATCTCGGAGTTAGTCACCTTCCAGTGTGTTTGAAATCTACAGGTCGGCTAGGTTTCGAGATTACGACAGTTCACTGATGAAATTCATTAATTCCAACGGGATTTTTTTCTTCGTATCTGTCAGTGATATTTGCAATGTCCTTTGTATTTATGTTGCATCTTTCCCTGGGAGGAGGTGAAGTGGGAAGCGGTGGACTGGAACTATTTGAAACCTCACAACCTTACAAAATGGCGTGCAGCAATCTCGTACCCAGAGTCCTCGGGGTATTTGGTCAGCGGGTGGACGCCCGGAGAGACTCTGGGATAATGGAATTAAAGCATTATTTGATTGGTCGCATGTATTACAATAGTTAGCCAAACCGGAAACTCAGGTACCGACTTCCTTGTTTTGGAGGGAGGTTTTAAATATCAAACTCGGACTTTTTTTGTAATTTGTGTGACTGTTATATTTCTATTGCCCCTGTTTTGACTTAACTGCAGAATACCCTGCCGCTCCAAAACACATTTAGAATGTGTCAGGCTACACGGCAACGCGGCTACGTGAAGCCGAAACAAGCTCACTAACACATTCAATATGAATATATACCTCGCTCTTTAATCTATGAGCCGAAACAAGGGTTTTACACACGACTACTGTCTCTTTATCCTGGATGAAATGACTGCATTTCTCGCCGCATAAGCAACCAATTACTACATGGCAGGAGCCCATTACTTGGAGCGTTCAACTGCCATAAATCCCTGCAACGGCGTTTTTACAAGTAGGTCTATTTTTAGATAGGCCTTTCCCGCAAAAATAACTGTTTCCGATGACGTCAGCTACTACTTTTAGTGTAAATACAGCAGGGAGCGGGGATGGCGCAATGGTAGGAGCACTCGCCTTCCACCAATGTGGCACGGGTTCGATGCCCGGACTCGACGTCATATGTCGGTTGAGTTTGTTGTTGGTTCTCTTCTCTGCTCCGAGAGGTTTTTCTTCGGGTTCTCCGGTTTTCCCCTCTCCAGAAAAACCAACATTTCCAAATTCCAATTTCATCTGGTTGAAAAGCGCATTTGATCATATACACATGGAAAATGCGCTATATAAGTTCTAAATTATTATTATTATTATTATTATTATTATTATTATTATTAAATACTGAAATTATCGCCTGAAATACTTTCAGAACAATGAAGATTCTTCACATGTCTCATAGTTATGTACGTATTAAAAGTTTATTTAATAATAATAATAATAATAATAATAATCTTTAATACTTATAGAGCGCATAACTCTATATGAATATAATCTTATTACGTAATCGCTTGTGATTGGCTATCCGAAGCCAATTCGCGGGAAATGTTTATCTAAAAATAAACCTACTTGTGAAAACGCCGTTTCACAAACGCAGTATGGAAGTTGCACGCTCCGGGTAATGGGCTCCTGTACATGGTGATTTGAATTCAACCAATGAACTTTATTAACATTCTCCAAAAATGTTTTCATTAAATTACAAACTGAATATTTCAAATAAACACTACTTGCTACACAAAGCATCATCAAAACTGTGTCATATAAACTACCATAAATGCAATTAACACAACTCAAATCTCAACTGCGGGGCTGAAGTACAAGTCACATTCGACAGGTCAACATACAGGTCACCATGCTACGGAATAAAGAAGCCCAAAAGTGTCTCCTAGCCCTAATCACTATCCACAATTTTCTTTTAGATTGAGGACAAACTGTTTGGCTTAGTTACCTATCAATAAAACAGTAAACTATACCTGTGACCTGTGGAATATGACCGCTCAACGTCTTCAAATTCATTCTAATACTGCTCCTGCTGGTAAATAGATAGTTAAATAGAAAGTCTCCCTAAGCATGCGCACTAAGACCGGAACCCCAGATTTTCTGGGAAAATGGAGTCCATTATTCCAGAGTCTCTCTCCGGGCGTCCACCCGCTGACCAAAGAGTCCGAGGACTCCGCTGGGTACGAGATTGGGGTGCAGTTGCTATTCTCTAGTTCCTACTCAGTCGATGCAACCAAATATTCGTATTTGCCCAGGCTACCAGGACCAGCATTGTCTAGAGTACTGTGTGATGATCAGTTGCTGAGTGAAAGCTTTGTGTAGCACTGTTGTGTGATTTATAAACTCATGTTTTCAGCGTAGCCAAAGTGTTATTTTAGCTTCGTAGTGGTAGTAGGGATGACACATACCGGCAAAATGGTTCTTTTCTTTCATGCCCGCATCGTTTATTTTAGCGCAATACACACTGCATGTCGAAGTAAACATCACACTTTTTTTTACTACGTTTCACATCCTGGCATCAGCCGGATTATAATTGTTTTAGCGACTCCAAATAACTTGTTTTGCCAGGTTCTACAATAGGGACTCCAAATGACTTGTTTTGCCCAGTTCTAGCGACTGCAAATAACTTGTTTTGTACGGTGTTCGAGGAGTATCACAAATAAAATTTACTATTTCTGATTCTTTTCTTGCTTTCTTTGATTTTGATATGTTGTCTATGATTAAAAAGAAAAATCCTTTTGGTTTTTATTGTGTCATTTTGATTTTGAATTTGTCGCGTTTGATTTTTCAAATTGCACTTTGATTTCCAAAATTTGTCGCGTTTGATTCCTCAAATGACACTTTCGATTTTCAAAATTTGTCGCGTTTGATTTCTCAAAATGACACTTTTTCGGTAGTCTCCCAGATTGTTTGATGAGTGTACGCGTGACCTATTGCCCTTCTGTTGTCTACTCGTATTTCGCTGCCATGTCAGGCCAAAAGCAAGCAGTAATGTGACAGGCCATTCACAAATCCCACAAACGTGTTGTATGAATATTAATGTAGTATAAATTTTTCACTTGTAGTGCTATAAGATTTAGCTACTACAGTTTGGCTCTCAATAGTAGGTCTATTAAAGATCTGCCGCTTTTATAAGAAATAATTGGATGATCGTTAAACATTTCTTTAAGTTTAGAGATGCCATTTCCCCATTAGAATGCGTTTATGGTTTGGCACACATGGGTTGTATTGTGTTACAAAGGGTAGTATTTCTTTATGCGCTCTAGTAGTATTTTGTTTGAGAGCTATCTTTCTATCAGAGAATCTGACTTCCGAGAGCGTTTATCTATAAGGTTGTTCGGGTAGCCTCTTGCCCGAAGGCTAAGTTTGATTTTTTTATGTTTTCTGTGAAAGGTTCCTCTGAAGAATTAGTTGTTATTAGTCTAACACCTTCGACCGTTCACGAAGCCTTTTTTAGTCCCGGGAGGGTAACAGGATTTAAAAGGCATGTTCTGGAATGTTTCAGTAGGTTTAAAATAAGTGGGCGTGTCAAGGATAGATTCCTCAGCTGGCAAATCTCGTTCCTTTGTAAATGCATGTATAAAGGAAAATAGTTCCTTTGTCAGAAATATCAGCAGTGAATTTTATTCTCTTCCATACCAAAGGTTTTGTACTGTGCCGATCGATAATTGCTGTCTCGATCTTAGCCATGAAAATATTGGCAAAAGAGACCGCTGTTTTCGTGCCCATAGCCGTGCCATGGGTCTGGAGAAAGTCTTATCCATTTAACTGAAAAGAAAAGAGTTTTCTTGTAATATTAATCTCAGCATTTCTCTTGATAGCCTGTCGGTATGGGAAGGGGGGGGGGGGGGGGTGAGTGGGGCTTTCCGCGTAGAATGTGTCATATGCGTGGCATATGGTCGTGATTAGTCTTCTTGCGGTATATTCGTGTATAAACTTGTAACGTCCATTGAGACGAAAATCGTGTTTTGTGGAACTCTCGTTCCTCCATTGAAGTTAATAAACTGTGTTGTATCTTTAAGACTGCTGTTCTTTCATAATTGGTTGGAGGAGGCTGTCAACGAAGGCTTAACTTCTGTCAGTAGGAGAGTCGTATCCAGAAATTATCGGTCGACTTGACAAGTTGACCTTGTGTGCCTTTGTTAAAGTGTAAAAAAACTGGGATACGCGGACGGTTCGATGTTTGAGATAACCATTTGAGTGTCATTTCATCAATGTATTCTTTTTGGTAGAGTTCTCAAAATAACATGCTGGACTCGCTTGGAAGTTTCCATTGGTTTTTCGAGGGGCCTGTTGTGTTCCTTGGCCTCGACTAATCTCATGCCCTCTATAATCTTATCTGTTTTCTTCATTAAGACAATCGTGGTTCCTTTGTCTGCCTTCTTGATATTTATTTCCGAGTTTTCTTTTAGCTCCCTAATAGCTTTGCGTTCTAATCTAGGCAAGTTAGACTTAGGTTGCGTTATCTCAATTTCTGATAGTTTAATTTTGTTTCTTCAAGGTATGTCTCAAGAGCAACTGTTTGTTGAACTGGTGGTTCTCAGTTAGATTTTACATAGAAGTCAGTGGTGTTTCACCTTTTCCGTGGTAAATGTATCGGAGACGTATTCTTCTCTCAAAATGGTTGAAATCGTGTAGAAGGTTTTGTTTAAATCTGCCAGTGTTAATATGTGGAGATGGGATGAAACGGAGGCCTTTAGATAATAGGTTGATCTGATCAGCTGTCAGGTTATATTCTGAGAGGTTTTAATATAGGAATTATTTTTCTCTTCAGCTTTCTCGGCTACACTTTGTTTAACTAGTCTCTAGTCTTTTGCGATGTTTGCGTTTCTTATTTAAGTATTTCTTAGTGTTTGAGACCTTGTCTTTCTCATTTAAGGACTCAGTAAGAACACAAGGATAAGCTGAAACATCTTTATTGTTGGCTTTCTTAATATCTGACATCATCTCCTCCATAATTCTGAATTGCTGTTCAATATTATGTACTTGTTGTCGAAATGCATTTGCGTCTGGTGCCTTACTTTGTGCAGGCGGGTAGTTGATACAACTTCCTCGAAACGGTTCTAGCCATTGCAGAGGACTTTAATTTTAAAAATTTTCGGGGAACCTACCCTCGGACCCCCGAGTTGACTCACGCTAACGCGTTCGAAGTGAGACGCCTCACTTGCAAAGACTGAGCACTCTGACCAATCCAGATTAGTGTAACTGGCAATTATCACAATTAAAGATTTAAGATAAATTTTGGAAATCAAAAGTGTCATTTGAGAAATCAAACGCGACAAATTTTGGAAATCAAAGTGCCATCTGAGAAATCAAACGCGACAAATTTTGGAAATCAAAAATACATTTGAGAAATCAGACGTGACAAATTTTGGAAATCAAAAGTGTTATTTGAGAAATCAAACGCGACAAATCTTGGAAATCAAAAGTGTCATTTGAGAAATCAGACGCGACAAATTTTGGAAATCAAAGTGCTATTTGAGAAATCAAACGCGACAAATTTTGGAAATCAAAAATGCATATTTGAGAAATCAAACGCGACAAATTCAAAATCAAAATGACAAAAGGAATTTTCTTTTTAATCATAGACAACAAATCAAAATGTGATACTCCTCGAACACCGTAGTTTTGCTCAGTTCTACAATAGGGACTCCAAATAGCTTGTTTTGCCCAGTTCTAGCGACTCCAAATAACTTGTTTTGCCCAGTTTTCACCATCATTTTCCCTTGATTGTTTCAAACGATTGTGCAGTGTCAAGATTTTATACGGTTCGGTTTGTGTTAAAGGGAGCCTCCACTCTTACATCAAATTGACGTTAAATTGTAGGCAATAATAACTAGATTTTAAATTTTGTTTTAAAACGTGGATAAAAAATTGAAGTCTACAAAAAAAAAAAAAGGTTATCATCATCGCCTATTTTCGCTTTTAAATTTTCCGGGAGCGACCATTTTGGATTTGATGACGTGTAATGGTTGCCCTATTGTTTAACACAAAGGATTTTCTGCTTTATTTGCTTCCTGACAATAGCTGCAACCATTGCACGACATCAAATCCAAAATGGCCGCGCCCGGGAAATTTGAAATCGAAATTAGGCGATATTTTGCACACGTAAATGTACGTATATCCACGTTCCAAAACAAAATTTGGAAGCTAGTGATTATTTCCAACAATTTAGCGTGATCAAATGAAGAGTGATCCTCGCAGTTGTGAACGCAATTTATGCAATTGCGAAAAGAAGCCTGAAAAAAGTTATTTATTTCATATATCATTCACAATTGAGCGTGAGTTTTTTGTATCAGTGGAGATTCCCTTTACATACAACCATTTGAGACTGATCAGTCTCGCCATAATCAGTTCATCTGTAAGCTACATCCAACTGGAATATGGTTGATAATCCAAGGAACGATACCGGAAAAAAATCATCATCGCCATCGCGCCATCACCATCATTTATAGTTCTCAATAAACTTGAAATTTCTCAAAAATAAACTTGAAACTTGAAACATCATCATCACCATCGTCATCGTGATGGCATGATGAGAGCGAACGTAACACCAAATACTTTTATGGTTTAGAAAAACGTAATTGCTGGAAAAATAGCACGGAAACACCTTTTGGCTTCCGCTGGCCTCGGGATCCAATAAAAGCTCTTGGCGTTTTCTTTTCTTATGACTCAAATAAATCAAACGAGCTAAATTTCGTTGAGAAAATCCGTACACTAGAGAAGACACTAAACAGTTGGAAAAGACGGAATCTTACACTTTATGGCAAGTTAAACATAATTAAAACTCTTGGCCTTTCCAATTTAATTTATAACACGTCTGTTCTCGTTATTACAGGAAAATTTATTAAAGAATTTGAAACACTAATTTTTAACTTTATCTGGGACGGGAAACCCGCTAAGATTAAATCAAAGAACAACTGTGAAGACGTCGTGGATATGTGACCTTATTTGCGGTGACTCGAGAAAACGGCGTTTAAACTAGTTTAAACGCGTAAAGACTCTTTCTGGAAAGTGTTTAAACAACTGTTTAATGCGTTTAAACGGCCAGCTTTTTTGAGCATCATTTTTTTGGTCATGAGCTTTAC
>JAEMWC010000422.1:312500-402500 GCA_016490735.1 Pachyseris speciosa | reverse complement strand
ACCATCACTTGCGACATTTAAGTCAAAGCTTAAGACCTATCTTTTTAGCCAAGCTTTTGATTTGTAGGACTATTAATATTAATTAATTTGTTAGTATTATTTCGTGGTTAATTTAGTTAATTATTTATAATCATTTTAATTGTACATATTGTAAAGCGCTCCGAACTCTAGGGCGAGCGCTATAGAAATGCTATATTATATTATTATATTATGATTATGGTCATCGTCACCGTTACTGCCAACACCACCACCACTACCATCATTATCATCATCACCAAGAAGAACAATAAAAACTACAAGAACAGCAACAACAACAACATATGATTATTACCAGCTTTTTATTTCCCTGCAGTGCTACATGGCGTTTTATTCTAAACTAAAAACAAGAGCATGACCATTGCTCCTTTATCATATCTTCAGTGGCACGGAAGGATCCCCCAGACTCTTTGTACAGGCTGCTTTACACCACTCCGGAGACACTTCTGACCAATAGAATCTCCCTGTCACACGCACGGTGCCGTAGTACGAGTCCGCGCCCAACTTCTTACAGCGCTTCACCTTGTTCATCACCAGCATGTGTATCACCCATGGCCAACCTATGGACCTGCGCTTCCGGCCGCCTCTTTTTTCCTCACACAATTTGTACATGTCTTGTTTGAACCTGTTGTCACAATCTGATCTCTTCCATCCATAGTGATGACCCTGAAAAACAATTTATCATCTCTAAATCAGATAGAGCAGTTGGGGGATCTGTGGCATGCTACAATTCTCAGTGATTACGCTTGGGTGGGTTAAGGGGGCTCGGGAAGGGGGGGGGGGGGGCGAAAGGGATTCATCAAATCCGGCCGAACTGTCGAAAAGCACTAGCAAATTGAGGCTAATAGGAAGATCTGTTTGACGCCAACAAAGGACCAATCGCTTTATTTCTCCTGTCAAAGGGAGTTTTCTATTATGAAGGAGTCTATAAAACCTCTAATTTCATTGGCTCTTTATAGGCTGCACCTCAGCTCTATTGTTTTAGGGCTAGGTTCTATTGTTTTTAACCAATCCTGAGCCAATCCTGTGAGGTCTTGCAAATGGTGCAGATTTCTAAATCTGTCTTAAACTAAATAACATTTTCAGTGTCACATGTTGTGAGTGTAGTGGAAGCTAGAATTCTCAGAACAAGCTCCTTACGCAATCGTAGCAGACATCGTGCTTTACGCATGCAGGAGTGAAGGTCTTCTTGTATAAAAATGGAAGATCCCCTGGGACACTGCATCCATTTGTTGTTATGTCACAATTGCTGGACTGTGACATCACTTCCGGGTCCAGAAACAACAGCAGCAAACCAAACAGATGGAGAGTTATTGTCTTCATGGTAGAAATCTGTTAAATTAAAGACACAGTTGAAAGTTAATACTGTTTGTGGAAATAAGCTTTTTTTACAAAGCGTTTATCCAGATTATAACAATGTTTACTGCGAATGAATATATGAAACTGATATATTTGAACTACGGATTAATGATTGAACATGTGAACGATCATCGCAGTTGTGAACAATACTTAAGCAGTAGTGAAAATAAAGCCTGAAAAAAAATTCACGCTTGTACGGGATTCGAACCCACGACCTCTGCGATACCGGTGCAGCGTTCTACCGACTGAGCTAACAAGCCATCTGGGAACTGGTCGTTTTGTTGGTTCGTAATATACCCGTGAGAGGTGAATATATGAGAATAAATATATGAAAATCATATATTTGAACTGCGGATTAATGATTGAACATGTGAATGATCATCGCAGTTATGAACACTACGTATCGCAGAGGTCGTGGTTTCGAATCCCGTAAAAGCCTCAGGATTTATTTTCAGTACTGCTTAAGTAGGACCTCTACCTCTTCTTATCTACATGAATGATATCTGTAAGAGCTCCAAAATGTTTTGCAGATGATACAATTTTTTTTTTCAGTAATGAAAAGTTGCATACATTATATAGTACTATGAATCAGGAACTAAAAAATGTTACAACTTGAAAATAAACTGTCTTTGAATCTAAACAAAACTCATTTCATGGTCTTTAAAACACACACAAAAAAAGAAATCGTTGCAAGGCAAATCGATAACAATTAGTGGAAAAGATATTGACAAAGTAAAGGGCAGAAAATTCTTAGGGCTAAACATTGATGATGAACTTTCATGGAAATATCACATAAATCTGGTATCTTCCAAAATATCCAAAATGACAGAAATAATTTCAAGAGCAAGGCATGTATCTAGAAAAACGCTACTTACAATATACAATACCATGATTTATCCTTACTTATTATATTGTAATATAATATGGACCAGCACTTATCCTTCTAGGCCCAGTTGCTCGAAGCATAGTTAGCGCTAACCAGGGTTAAATGCCATGACAACCTATAGGTTTTAATACACCTTAACCAAGGGTTAGCGCTAACCATGCTTCGAGCAACTCAGCCCTAGACTACAACCCATCATTCAGATACAAAAGAAGATTATAAGGATTATGACTTTTTCTAAATGGAATGATGCATCAAAAGAAATATTTCAATCACTAAAACTATTGAATATTTACCAACTTAACACATACTTTATAACTCTTTTTATGTTTTTTTTTCTTCAATGGAACGTTACCTGCAACTTTTAATGATTTCTTCACAAAGAATGAATATTTATACAATTACAATACCCGTTCGGCTTCTGATGTACACATAGGTCATCTAATATATAGATTTAGCCAAGCCTAAAAGCGGAGCTCCACGATTATTATTTTTTTACTGGTATTGAGCAACACCGCGTGGCTTTCCTTGGGCCAATATTTTATGTTTAGAGTAGTCAACAGGACAGACTTACAGGAATTGACCGCAGTTCAAAAACCTCAAAACATTACAAGAAAACAACACAGTCGACGCGCATGTTTGTTCGAAAACAAATTTAGCAATCAAAGAACGATCAAATATTTTCATCCAACATCGTTGGGCGAGCATGTTTGACGGTTTAAGCCTGGTTCACACTAGCGACATAACGACATAAGGAAAAGATCAGTTTTATCTTTATGTCGTTATGTTCATACTGTTATGTTGCTATTATATTGTCATTATGTCTGCATGTTCACACTGGAAACATAACGTCCTTTTTCGTCGAGATAAACTCTATTTTATGTCGTAATGATGATGTCGTTATGTCGCTAGTGTGAACCCGGCTTTAGCCACCTCTCACAATAGTGCATTAAATGGCTTTCCATGTTTCATCTAAACTCAAACATTTTCATCCAAAATTTCGCATTACGAACAAATGTTTGATCGTTTAGCCACTCCAACAAACAAATGGTGCACAAACGGTAAAAAAGCAACCATATGATCCACGCAACGTCAAAAATGTCAGCAATACATAATACGTAAAAATCATCTTTTGGACTCACTTGGTCTCGTGTTTGGTCAAACATTCAATGAAAACGTAAAGCTTGTGGGATGTGGCTGGAGTGACAAGGATACTTCACAAATTAATGTGATCAAGTAAGCTGAAGCCACTCAAAAGGCACTAAGGCCACAAGGTAGCGGGCATTACCCCTTAAATCTACCAAAGCAAAGATTGATCCCAAACATTAGCAGCCATGGACAGCTGTTTCGGCCTTGTTAGGCCTCATCAGCATGGCATAGCTAATGCTCAGGCTCAAGTACCCACATATCAATAAAACAAGCAATGAAAACGTAAAGCTTGTGGGATGTGGCTGGAGTGACAAGGATACTTCACAAATTAGTGTGATCAAGTAAGCTGAAGCCACTCAAAAGGCACTAAGGCCACAAGGTAGCGGGCATTACTCCTTAAATCTACCAAAGCAAAGATTGAGCCCAAGCATTAGCAGCCATGGACAGCTGTTTCGGCCTTGTTAGGCCTCATCAGCATGGCATAGCTAATGCTCAGGCTCAAGTACCCACATATCAATAAAACAAGCAATGAAAATGTGGGTACTTGAGCCTGAGCATTAGCTATGCCATGCTGATGAGGCCTAACAAGGACAGATAACAAAAGCTTCATTGTCTTAAAAAATCCTAACCGAGACAATAGGCAAAGTTTGATACGCCAAACCAGCCGCTCGACATTTTAATCTCCCTAATCATACTCCAAGCAACATATAATGGCAATCTGTGGCATTTCCTTTCATCAAGCTAACAAGGAAAGCTGTAAGAATCTAGAACCAAAAAATAATTTATCAAACTGGCACTCTTAATCCCCAAAAAATGAAAGGACGCTTTTCATTCAACTAATGTATTCTTGTTGTTTTTCGTGTTAACATTACCTTGTCCAAATCTTTCGAAATGCCAGCTTTTGAATCCCTTTACGGTAGCTAGTTTTCATTTTCAACTCAAACTGACCAAATTTTCGTGTATCCCCTGCCTACCCCACCGACGCAGAACCACAGTTCCTTTAGCAACTAACCCCCTTTATTAAGTGTAGCGCCTAGCACGGTTGTGTAATTTGTTAACTGAACTCGGGTATATTCATCGTACCCCAAGTATTATTTTAGTTCAATAACTATTTTTAAAAAAAGGATACACACCGTATAAAATGGTTATTTTCTTTCATACCATCTTTTATTCTAGAGAAATATTCACTACAAGTCCAAGTACACATCATACATTTTTACTAGCATGAGCCGAATTAAAACTGTTTTAGCGACTCAAAACAATGTTCGGGTCACCGAGGTCTTTGGCACATGCAAGGGCTGTGCACCAGGCTGGAGACACCTTCTCGAAGTTCGAGTAGTTCGAGTGCCCAAAATAGGTGACGGAGTTATAATAGATGTCAGCTGCCGCCTTGCAACGCTTCACTTTATCACTAGCAGTCGCCAGTAGGTTTTTTTTATCCAGTTCCAGATATTCGAAACAAACCGCTTTCGTTTCGTTGTCTCCTCGCAGAGATTGTGTATGTCCTTTTGGAAGGCAAGATCGCAGTCTGCTCTTGTCCAACCAAACACCTGTCCCTGATCAGAAAGAAGAGACAGAGAAGTACATCATGATTTTTTATGTCAACTTTATTGAAAACAGAATAAAATTCCGAATTAATTTATTTTTAATACTTAATCAATGGGTCAGAGCAAAAATTTCAATAAGAGGTTTTCTCAAAGCATTACTGAAAAGACCGGTCTGATACCGTATGTCTCCAAGGGCCTGCGCGTGAAAGAAACAATGCAAACTGCAAGGTTTTTCCGGGTTGAAAGATGTATGTCAGATGGCGAGTTTTTGTGGTTCTGATCACGGAGACTTTCAACGGTCCTAGAACATTGTTTTTACATGTAGCCCGGACTGATTACAGTAAAAACCCGCAACTAAGAACCTGAAAATTAAGAACCTGTTAGCCTAAAATTTGGATTTTATACCCCCTATAAACAAGAACCTCTTTAGTTACCGTAAAAGCTCTATTAAGCCCCCCCTCTCTTTTGAGCCCCCCCCCCTGTTTGGGAGTCGGTTTTTGTAATAAGCCCCCCTCTCTAATAAGCCCCCTCCCCTCTTTTGGGACACGAGATTTTATAATTATTCCCTCCTATTCCCTCTTACGAAATACACTTTATGCGGCCCAGTTGGTTTGTTTTTAAACAAATATACAATAAAACACACAATACTGTTTCCTGCTCGGTATTAAATAATAAAGTTTTATTGCAGTTGTTTGACATTTGTGCAGAAACTATTTAACATGAAAACGGCGTGTTCAAAGATTTGAAATAAACCCCCTCCTCTCTATTAAGCCCTCCTCTCCAATAAGCCCCCGTTAATAAGGCCTGAAATTAAATAAGCACCCCGCGGGCTTAATAGAGCTTTTACGATAACTGTCCACGAACTAGATTACTAAGGACTAAGAACAGTAAAAACGACGTTGAGGTAAAAGAAACCAAGGAAGAAAAATTCACCGTTACGCGCTCACGATCTCCAAACAACCTTAAAGTTGGTCGTTTCTCGTTGTTGTTTTACAAAGGACAGCAAATTAAGAAATGTACCAAAACGGTAGAACGCACGAGCAGAGCGATTGTCTTTACTCTTCAGATCAAGTTTTTTGTGGCGCTCTACGCGTTGCCGTTGGTGTCGTCGTTGTTGAAGCTCGCGGCCATGATAATAAAATTATCATACCTACTAACAGTGAAGTTTTCAGTTTTCTGGTACCACTGTCTGCTGAGAATTGCGAAAAGCCGCGACTAGTGAAGCAAACTTGTGTACTGAAGAAAATTTATGCTTGACAGGGAATAAATTTCTAGTATCCAATATATGTTTTCGTTACCGTAGTTAGCAAAACATTTGTACGGAACAGCTGTGCTGAAATCTGAAAGCAACGCGGGGGAATGAATAAACCCGCCTCTTGTGATGGGAGTCTAAGAAGATTTGCTGTTTGCTTTGAACAGTCTTCCTTTTCATTTTGAGCTGCATGGCAGGGGTGAAGAAGTAACAATTTTGCAATACATTAAAAGGCTTAAAATTACATTTGAATTTATTTGGTTATAGTTAGGCTTTTTCTCCACTGAATATAATATTGCATCTGACAAGATCAAATAGGTTCGGTTTGGATTCTTGATGTAGCTCCTCCCGCTCAGTTCTCAAGAAAACTGAAATAAATTCGTAAAACGCAACCTTATTTTTTCTGAAGACCCTTTGGAGAGGCATTCTGACACAAAACAACAGTTTTTTTTGTTGGTCTAACATTTCGCTTTCACACTTCCTATTCAGATAATTTGAGATCAAACACGATTTTTCGTTGGCCTAATATCGGACCTTTCCACCCACATCTTTTTCCCGCCCCTTTCAGGAAAACAGTTTATTTTTTACTGAAAGATCGAGACAAACTCGAAACCGAACGGCTCACATTCTACATTCTACGGAGGGTCTTCGATGTACCGTTCAAAAAGCGGCTTAGTATCGCTGGAAAATAAATTACCACCGTCCTCAGGCCATCTATGTATTCCCTGGAGGCACAGAAAATCTCAGCCTTTGAACATTCTGCAGAGATTTCTCTGATATAGTAAAGCGAGGCGTCATGCATACCCCGAAGCTAGGAAGTGCCAGAGGAAAAATCATTTCCGGAAAATGCGAGCGACCTGGGTCCAAGACCGGCCCTCATACGGGAACTTTGGGAAGTATCAATCAAAATGGCGGACGTCGATGATAGAGGTTCGGTCGGCGACGAAGAAGGAGGCAAAGATCTCTGGTATTGAGATTAAGAAAGCTTTTGCATTGACTTTTAGTTTGGCCACTTTGTAATAATGACATTTATCTGTTATTCCTTTCTGGCAGGTCGTCAATTTTGAGCGATGTTTCGAGTTCAGCTAGCCGAAAACTGCCCTCCAACAAGTCAATTGTTCTGCTAGGTTCGTTTTGAGTTGTATTCTTTGGCGTTTCTGTATTTTTAATGCTCTCAATAAAAATCGAATCCGAAAATCTTTATTTCTAGGTTATGACGGATCAGGTAAAACCACGTTAATATCCAAACTTAGAGGAAAAGAAGACGAAATCAGCAAAGGTCATGGACTCGAGTACACATATGTAGATGTTCACGACGAAGAGAGAGATGGTATGAACTCGTTAAAATACTTGTTCAGGCGTTAAAGTGATTCTGGATTTTATTATCAATAATTATTTAACACGCGATTTTTCTTTCGCCTTTCAGACAGCACTCGGTTAGGTGTATGGATATTGGACGGAGACCCACTACATAAAAATCTTCTGCAATATGCACTCACACCTAAAAGTATCACGAATACTCTGATTGTACAGGTTGTGGATATTTCTAGACCATGGACAATCGTGGAATCATTGCATTCGTGGACAGAAGTACTCCGACAGCATATTCATTCACTAAAACTTTCGCCGAAGGAATTGAACGAGATGGAGGAACGAAGTATGTTCAAGTTTTATTTTGCGTCTGATTCTCGGTTTAGCTTTTGTACAGTAAGCTTACCGTAGTTAGCTTTATGTTATGGTGTTAGTGGAACTAATTTATCTCCGAGCAGGCATTCATATGGCGGGGAACTGTTTTTCTGTTGATATAGCTGTTTTATTTGATAGACTGTTGCGGATGACAGTTTCGCAAAATAGCGAAAAAAAAAAATATATTCCTACGGTGTTTACTTGTCGAATTTTAATTTTGCATGGCGAATCTCGATGGTTCGTTTGACCTTGACGTAGGTGGGATTTTCGCGCTCTGTTAGGCGAACTATGAGTGAATTAGAAAACCATTTGACCTCTAAGATGGATAAGACATACAGGAATCACTGAATTAACTGGTGATGCTAAAAATGTTATGGTTGGAATGGAATGTTTGCAAGTTAGTGACGCTGCCATATTTACTTTCGTTCGATGTGATCAAAACGTTACATTTTAGCAGGCATATAATAAAGCTTACTAAGAGAAAATAGGCCTTGATTTCTAAACATTTCGGTGATTGAATCAAAGTGAATATGTTAACAAGTGAGAAGTGAATCTCATGTTTAATTGATTGATGTTAAAATTCAGTCTACTGCACTGTGAGCTGATTTATATTTCTTTCATGAGGATAATTTATTATTCTAAAACTTTTGACGGAACTTGCATAAATTTCAAGTGCATATTGTAAAATTTTATTTGTCAGCCTTTCTGGGAGTGCATTAATCCTGCTTATTAAATTTGGCACAGGAAAATGAAAATTATCAAAACAATAGCATTTTCTTTTTAGGCGCTCTATAGTTCCTCAGATTTTTTATTCTCATCTTGCACAAATTTTGTCTGCATAAATTTTTACTGGTTGCACTTCTTCTATTTGTTGACCTCACTGAGAGTGCACTTCTCATTTTCATTAAGTTTGAATTCTGAAACGAAAAATGATCAAAACAGAGACATGTTTTTAGAGATGCTGTGTTTCCTGGTTACATAACTTACTTCCAGATACTTGTTAGTTAAAAGGCCATTTATTTGGTCAAGAAAATAGACATTTTTAGAATAAAAGAGGAAACATTTTGACACTGGATTTTCAAGTTTATGTTTGGAGAGATTCAGATATGATTATAATGTTCTAGCAGGCAGCTCCAAACTGTCACTTTTATTGTATCATATTTCAATTTGCATGATTAGGTGTTATGTGTACATAGGTTGATTATTCATTTTCTAAATTACATAAATAATGTTCATCTGAAATATGCTTAAAGTTGTTTGACCTTGATGTCAGAGTATCTGTTCTGGGAAGTGAACAGTTTTCTGACAGCAAAGCTTGAGACTGTGAGCTTTAAAGAACTGATAATACCTTGCATGTACAAATTCAAGTACTCATGCATAATTATCAATTTTGTTAAGTGAAATAAATTAACATGTGATAGACAATGATTGGAAGGATCAGCAATGAGCCTTAGTTCATAAATGGCTCTGAACCTGGAACAGCCCAGATGTAACCATGCTATGTCATTTACTGTAAACAATTATCAGAGTTGTTTCACTGTTAATTATTAAATTTATTTTTGTCAGAGCCATGTTATTGTCCTCTTTTGGCTGAGTAATTCCAAAATCATCTGTCTTTCACATTCATTTGGGGATTGGGTGGTGAGATCAAAGGACTGATAGTGGCTACTAGTGGTGCTTTTACAGGCTGACTTCCGATCTCACCCCACAGAATAATATATTGGAAACTGCCATGAGACTGTGATATGCGCTGTATATAAATACATAACCATTACCATTAGGCAAAAAAGTGGGCGGTTAATCACATTAATTATAATGAAATTATTTGCATAGATGTTCGCAAATTTCATGACAGAAGGTATATGTGACTTGAGCATCAGTTATCTTTCCATAGTAGAACAAAAGACCATCATATTTTCTCCTGGACTAGTAATAACATTTGCCACACCTTTCTATTCATTCTCCTGAATCTGTATTTGCTGGAACTACATCAATTTTTTTGTTTAGTGTTGAATATGGCAGGAGTTGAGTGTTTGTTCCAGAGATCAAAATCTGTTCAAGTTGTTACATGTTCAAGTTGTTGACATGTTACTGGGCATAACAATGTATGATAGTGTAATAAATAGAATGAGAGAGAGCCTACATTGAATGTTTGATTAATAAGTTACAATGGTTGATCAGTTATGTTTTTTCGTGTGACTGGCTCTTTTATGTAGCTGATGGTGTTATTTGTTTTTTCCACTGTAGTTGTGAAACAGTTTCAAGAGTATGTTGAACCAGATGAACTCAATGAGGATAGAAGAAGGTCTGGCATAAAAGATGAAGACAGGGTTCTTCTCCCACTTGATGAGAATGTACTTACAGATAATCTTGGTCTTCCTATGGTAGTTGTTGTCACAAAGGTATGTGCGATTTAACAATGCTATTCTATTATAAGTTAATGGTTAATTTCTACAAATACTAATTTTATAAATTTATTTGTAACTGAGAGGTATTTATTTGAATTTTCAGTTAGTTTCATTTGTAGTGCGCAAATTTCTTAAATTTTGTAATTGGTCATCAGTCTGATCATCCCAATTGATTAATCATTGAATCTGCTGGTAAGTAACCACATGCTTTGTTTCATAGAATAAAAACTTATCACCTGGTACAATCATCATGTGAAAACAATTCTACAGTGTATTTTAGTGACTACAATAAAATGAAATCAAGTGAAAGCTAAATATACAGTAGTTTCAAAAACTACTAACTCCAAGGTTCATTGGTTAATATTTGGGTGTTGTTTGTGTTTCAGACGGACTGCATGTCTTCCCTTGAAAAGGACCGAGATTACAGAGAAGAGCACTTCGATTTTATCCAACAGCACATCAGGAGGCACTGCTTAAAATGTATCCTTTACTTGGCAGTGGGGCAACACGGTAATGGCAATCCAGTGGTTAGCACTTACCACTTGATTTTCCTAGCCTTTGTTGTGGAGTTGTTTCCTTAGACAAGAAACTTGTACGCATCATTGTGGGTGGGGGTGAATAGTACCACCCTTAAATTCTTCAAATTTACATAGACATTTACATATTTCACCTTGCAATATTTATTATAGACGTAGTCGCAAGCTCTTTAACTAATAAACTAAAGTGCTACTACTAAGAAATATAAAAACTACAATAAAAAGGAAGGGACAAGCATTACTGTGAAAAAATATAATCAGAGATGGCGGCTTTAAATTTTGTGGTTGAATCTATTGCTAAATAGTCAGATGGCAGACTATTCCAATCAGTTCTCGGCCAGAAGCTGTATTTGTACGTGTCGCAGGATGGCTGAAGTGAAATGAATTTCAGTGGATGAGATGATGGATAAAGCTCCAACTATGGGCCATTTGTGGCTCATCCTCTTAAATTACCTAGCCCATCCACATCTTGCCATGCAGCCCCCTTAAAAATTATTTGCAGACCATTAATTTTTGAGCCCCTTAGGAGGTGATGGGATGTCACCAAAGACAATGCATTTATTACTTCAAAGCAAAACATGCATATACTGTATGTCTACAGAGTACATGAAGCAATGAGTTTGTTACATAAGGTCAATGTATGTACAGTTACGAGAGTGTGTACATTTGTACATTCATTGCAAGTGCTTAGACTTTGCAAGATGAATATAATTTATGCATGCTGTATTGCCCTTTTTGTCATGTGACCACTGTACATGTATGTCTGTATGTCGGTACATTGGCACCACAGCCAACCAATGTGAATCACACACTCCAACCTTGTAGATAGTTTGGATTGATTGTTATGGCTTATTCCTTAGGAATATTGCCATTTGCCAGTAAACTTGGCAGTTGTTGTTGTTGTATGTGCTATGCAACAATATGCAGAATTATATGGAATGGCCACTCTTGAGAAATGATTCAAGCAGTTGCTACACTGCTCTGAGTACTGTTTGCAGCTGTCACTGCATGTGTTTCTAATGAAAGTACATGTACATGTAATTGTAACTGCCACTCTTTATGTAACCTTTCCTCACTCTGTGCAGCTTCCTTAATTCATCTTAGATGGTGCCTCCTTGTTTTACACATCGGTGAAAGAAAATAAAAACTGCAGTTTACTGTTAAAATATTTAGTTCATCAAATTTACGGCCTTCCATTCAGTAGTGCTGCCTTGGTTGTGGACAAGGAGTCTGTATTTATGTAAGTAAGATAATTATTTCTTGGAGTTGTAAAGTGTATTCAGACTTGTATTTACATTGCAGTGCTGGAAATAGTGTATTCTACCTACAGCTGCAGTAGTACATGTAGGTTAAATGAAGAATAAACACTCTAGTTGCCCAATTTTTTTGAGAATGGCAAAAATAATAGGCTGCTGTGCCTTTATTTGGTTGTGATTACCCTGACACTCATGTTCTTTGCTATTGGCAGCTGGCTGTTGTTATGGCCAATACCTACCGATAAGACAACCAGCTAGTCAGGGTGTGAGTAAAAACAGTAAGCTTAGGAGATGTTTATCAGTTTAAGGCCAGCTGCTTTAAAGTGTACCTGAAATGTCAGCTGTGACTACTGCTGTAGTCCACATGCTACATGTACTTTTATTTAAAGTAGAGAAGAAATTGATTTCATTTAAAGGGGCAGTGTCACGCTATTGTACTATCATTTTAAAAAGCTTAAAACTGCCAATGCATCAGTGGAAACCTTAAAATAATGGTCTTGTCTTGCTGCTAAAGACTGTAGTACTGCATTGACACTATAAACTCCTGTATTTCATCAAAGATGACGAGGATGGAAATGGATTGAGATTTGAAAAAACTTGCCAGTTTTTTCAAAATGTCAAGCTATGTATTGAAAAATCGCCCAAAAAATTATTATGGTTAGCTCTTCCTGCTAACATTTCATTGGAATTCATCTTGCTGATTCTGTAGGAGAAATTTTTGCACGATAACAGGTAAAAGGCAGTAATTTTGGCAGAATTGAACCAAAAACAGCAAATATCCCGGTGACAGTGCTCCTTTAAGGCATTCAAACTGGTTTTGTGCAAGGTAATAAAATTGTTGTGGAGCCATACAAAATGTAGCTCTCATAAAAGGCGATTTCTGAGAAGTGCCATTACTCAGAAATTGCCTTTTATGAGAGCTACATTATAATAATAGTGATAATAATAATGAAGTATTGTTGCCACATTGTTTTCAGTCCTGCAGGTTGGGATTCTGTGAAGAAGATAAACATTCTGAGTGAACACTTAAAAGTAATCCTGCCTGATGATGCATTTGATGATCACATTGTCAAACCACAGTTGAGAAAGGTAAACAAGGATGTACAGTGTACAGTTGCTTGTCATCATTGAATTCCCAATGGCACATTTAAATGTTATTGCATTGGTAATGTCATGTTTAAAAAATTGGTTCTCTTAAAATAGCACATGTTCACATGAGGGTATTATGCCTTTGGTACCTTTAACAGTCTGTTGACCTGGACCAGATTACATTGATTTTCAATCAGCTTGTTATATATAGTGGTAAATATATTCTTCACTCACTGTAGCGGTTAAGTGACGAAAGTCATCATCTTTTCACAGCCAATACAAGACAAAGATATTGTTGCTGAAGATGAACAAACTTTCCTTGCTAAACAACAGGTAGGTTCTCTTCCATTCTGAAGGCACTAAGAAGAGTCTGGCATAAAACCTCTCAAATGTACTGGTATTACTGATCTTTGCTAACACAAAAATTAGGCAGAAAAAGTCAGCACAAAATAATTATTGTTGACAGAGACTGACAAGTGCAAGTGTAATTAACATATCTTTGAAATGTACACAGACATGTAGTTCTTTTAATTGTATGGATTACTCTTACATGTATTGCAACATACACTGACAGTGAAGGCTTTGTTAACATTTTTTCCTCATTAGCTGTAGTTTACAAGCACATGTGTTTTCTATAAGTGACAAAAAATTGCTATTTATATTTGCTTGAATTTGAGTCCTCGTAAAAGTGGTTTTCAAGAATTTAGATTTTAAGTCAAATTGTCACTGTGCTTTTTTTTTCATATCGAGCTTTTCAATTAAGTACAGGGTAAAGTTCTCATAAAATTTAATAGATGTGACCCAGGAACCAACACTACAACTCCCCTGTCTTGTCACCTATAAATACCCTATAAATACCTGGATTTGTTCTTGTTAAGGATGAATAGTAATTGAAACAGTACTATTTTAAAAACACTGGATAAGTTTGTTATTTTTTCCATAGCAACTGCTTCAAAAGATGCCCGCAACAGTAGCCTCTGGAATTGCCAGACAACAACCAGTATGTAGTGACCTTTAGTGAACGTCATTGTCTTCAATAATAAAATTAATATTGATCATAGCACTGTGAGACAGAGAGAGAGCATCAGCTAAGATATCGTAATTGATCATCGGTAATAATTGGATTGACCCAACCGATTGATTATCGATTATAACTGGAAAAATCTACTGTTGGCGTATTCCTTTTGACATGCAGTGTATCCTGCAAATCGTCTTGGTCATGTTCATTTTTTTACAGTTAGGCGCGGCTTTGCTGTGCCGTGTTTTGGAGCATGACAGAAAACAATACGAAATGAGCAGAAAAGGGGGATTCAATGGATTTTAGCTGCTGTTATGAGAGACCACTAAAAAGGCAACACACAAGTGTTGATATTTTTATTTGTAATCAATCGATACATTTTTAATTTTTCTGCGATAATCGATTGTGCATCATCCATTATTGGTTATCGCGTCACTTAGAGTTTTCGTTCACTGCGGCACATCGCTAGTGGCGGAACATTTAAACTTGGCTCTCATGAATCAACTCCAGACAGGGCTTAGAAAGGGGCTTCAATTCTGATCCTTTGAGCTTAGCAGTTTGATGCCTGGAGCAATTGCCAGCTTAGTCATTTGCTGTGCTGTTGCTGTGCTGAAATGTTTAGCAAAGGTTGGAGCTCTCTGCAGCGTGCAGGACTCGAAAGTGAAGGATGAAACAAATAACTGTAATGAGGTATAGAGTGGTTTTCAATTGAGTGTCGAAAATAATTCTGGTTTTGCTTTGGTTTTGCATTGCTTCGCTCTGTGATTGGTTGGCCAAACTCGCGCCACTTTCTCAACCACTTTCTCACGCTTTGCGCCATATACATGTAATTGCTTTGTGTTCCGATTGGCTCATTACATTGCTTTCAGAGTAATTGCTTTGGTTATTGCTTTGGTTTTGGTTTTACAACACTCAATTGAAAAGTGCTCTAAGTGGCAAAATCATTGATTGTAAATCCAGGTATTCTCATTTGATTTAATCATCCCTTCTCTATATCTTTACATCGTGATTTCAGTTATGTTGCAGACTGAGTTCGAATGATTTAAGTGCTTGTGCAGTAACTCACTGCAGATATTGTTGCGCGCTCTTTTTAATTAGTTGTTTATTTGTTATTCGTGCAGGACATCACCAAACCCCGTGCTCCTGGGAGCCCCAGCGGGAGGATAAGTACGGACAGAAGACCGTCAGCAGGAATGTCCCCTTTACCAAGAGGGGCAAAGGTAGAGGAATACTGTTTTTGATATTTATGATGCCCGTTTGACCTTCACAGAAATGGAGCAGTTTTCAATCTAAAACCAAAGTAATTGCTTTGGCCAATCGCGATAGACGTACTGTAGTTCTCGTTGTGAGGCAATCAGAATTCGAAATAAATGCAGTTAGTATAAATCTACTAGCGAACGAATTCCGTTCTCTGATTGGCTACGCTACTCGCTATCTATTCTGTGATAGATAGTTAGTAGCGGTTGTCAACAAAATGGCGCCCGCTTCTTCGCGTTTTCGAAGTGTCTATGAGGAGAATCTGGATAATTTTTGTTTTGAACGACTAGTAGATTTATACTAAAACAATTAGATTATTCGCTCTCGATTTCTATGCGTGATAGCTTATTCGGGCTGCGCCCTCATCAGCTATCACGCGATAGAAATCTCGAGCTCATAATCTAATTGTTAAGTAGCAGGCGCTATGCGCGGGAAACTGCGCGCGCGCAAGTCATGATTGGTTGAGAAAGTGATGACAATCTTGCTAACCAATCAGAGAACGTGTGTTAGGCTAAACTGAAGCAAGTGCAAATGGCGGTCGACTTTTGTGTAAAACACTGCGCAGGCAACAGGTGATTGAGGAAATTTCGTGCTCTGAGACGATATTCTTCAGCTCGGCCAAAGTTACCGGAAATGTACGGAGCAGAAGCCGACAAAACGAACCCCTGTACAACTAAGGCCCTGTTAAGAGCCCAGTTGTTCAAAGCACGGTTCAGAGGCTACTCGTGGGTTAGTGAGAACTAAAGATGATTCCAAAAACTTTTCGCCCTTTGGTTTTGATGAAGAATATTGTTTGAAAACCGCGGTTAACCTTTAATCCTGCATTAACGCTTATTTTGCTTTCGGAAAACCGGGCTTAGAAACCTCAACGTGAAATTTTGCCTCGATTTACGTTGAAACGTGAAATATTCCCACGATTTACGTTAGGTAAGTTATTGTCAACAAGTCATACCATAACATAGCCTGCAGTGCAGGCGTTTTCGGAGGCCGCGTGAGTTATTTCTCGAGTAAGTGGGGCTATGTTGAATTTCACTAAATCGCAAGGAGATGGAACGAGTCGAAGGTTACGGGGTGGAGGCGCCTCCCCCACCCCCACTACACTTTTTCACCCTAATACCCATGCCGACACCCATCCCCAGAATCCTTAAGTTTTACTCTCCGCAATACTCCTCGGTTTCACAAATCAAAGAAAAACGCGAATGCGCTCGCCTCACAAAATACGCCTGCAATGCAGACTAACCATAACACATTATAATCGTGCTTCGGGATGGTACTGTTGTGACATCGACGCCGCGTTACCCTCTTTATATGTTATCAGTTTAATCAACCTCGCGAACAAATTGTCAAATTATTATTGGCCAAGCCCCGACATAATAAAGTTTCGTTTCCATGAATTCGTGGCATTCCCTTAGAAGCAAATCCCCCGTTAGGACGAACACGTGTGGTCGCCTCTGAGCTCCCCTTGGTTCCACTGTTTTGTTAACGTTGTGCATTTACTGGCAGGTTGAGGGTGGAAAACCAGGTGCAGGAGGAGCAGCTAGTGAAGGTGTGCTGGCCAACTTCTTCAACTCCCTCCTGAATAAAAAGAGCGGGACTGGTGCGGCGGTGGGCCGAGGAGGGACTGCTGTGAGAAGCGATGCCGCTGCCGAGTTGGATCGCATGAACAGAGCCAAGAAAATGGTGGCCCAAGGCAACCCGGCCAGTGATTCAACAGAGTCATCGTAAAAGGTTTAGAAATTCCTTTAGTAGCGACATAGTAGATGATATACGGACTGTTAAATCACGGACCATGCCACCAGGCCAGTGTCTGTGGAATTTATTTTGTATAAAGCTAGGCTTTTATAATTTGGTCCAGATACAATTTAAAGGTGAAAACAAGAACAAAATATAGGAGATGCAAAGATGTGGGAAATGTTAGAGAGATGCCATAGGGCGACTGATTCTTCCGCGGTTGGAAGTGAAGAAAGGGTAACAGTTATGATCTTTAAAGAGGTGACGGCTGCATGTGAACACTGTTGCTATCATCCACGACTCTCTCTCACGTAGTATATGAGAGGTGAAGATCTTTAGTTTTCTCTGAAACAGTGACCTACATGTATGTCGATGTGTTTTCGTTTGAACGTAATGTGTTCGCGTTGTCTGCTGACAATGTCCCAACAACATAAGTTATTCGCTGTGTTGTATGAAAAGCTCTCAAAAGGAAATAAACCGTAACGAGGACCTAGTTAATAACGAGCGAAATGTTTTACTGCCCTGGTGTGTTGGGGCATACAACTTGACCATACATCTTGTGCATCGATACTTTCACCTCGCAAAGGATATTGTTGGAACACGTGGGTGTTCCACGTCCCTCGCAGGTGGTACACGCGATTCTCGCGTAGTTGACTTATCTGACCGAGGATTGTTGTATCAGTGTTAAATGATGTCTCGTGAGTTCAACAGAAATGGCAACGCGTTTGCTACAACTGTGTTTGTTTGTTTTGGCATTTGGTCAGCTTGTACAGTGGCTTTTCCTAACATGAAAAGCGTCAATAAGAAAATATTAAGTAAATTTCTTGACGGGAAGACAAACGAGTTGAAAATGATCTCCATGGCAGATAGGGAAAGGGCTGACAAAGTTAGTGCAACTACTTCAATTCATGTCCTTTCAGGCCGTCATTAGCCAAAGAAACTAAATGTGTTCTAGTACACGGTGGCCCGCGCAGAACTCAAAGCGATTAAAAAATGTATTCGTGTTTAAGTGCTAGCCAACTATGGTTTATTCAAGAGTTCGACATGATGTAACACCTAAACTTTGCTCCAGCAGGTCACAGATCTGCGCAGACAATTCTACTAGTGCAGCCCATCGGTTTCTATCATAAAGGAGTCTCTCTTTTTAATAGAATAGTTTCCTTCACTTAATCCACCATTACAGAACAGCCGGTAGAATGTTGAATGCCTTCAGATTCTAATTTTACTCCAGGAATCACCAAAGTTAAGGTAGCCTGCGTAACAGGCGTTTATTTAGCCAAGCGCGGACCGCAAGGCGAGATGGATAGAAAAATAGCCTCCCTCTCGCCTCGCGCGTGATGTCTCGTGCTTTCCACTCGGCTAAAAAAAACGTCTGTTATGCAGGATGCAGGCTAACGTGAAGGAGATTAAGTCGCCAGTGGACCCCAAAATCCCTTGCAAATTTCTGGAATCTGAAACTTACTTTGCTCAGCTGTCCTACTTCAACTGGCAGTTTATTGTTGATTGGAGGTACGCTGTGTGCACATATGTGGCGGCATACCGAGTGAGTGCTTTGCTTTATGCGCCTGGTCACGACCGAAACTTCGAGAAGCGATTCCGAACCAAACACTAACTCGATGTTCTGGGGTGTGTCAAAGACTTGCACATCGAGACGATTGAAACACAAACGTGTGTAGCAGTGTGAGTAACTTTTACTTTGATCGGTAATCTGTAGTCTGAAACGATAATAGAACTTCACACACCCAAGAGAATATCTTGACAGGGAGTTTTGTTAAATGTCGCCTTAGGAAGATAATTTTCTTTGCAACGTAATAAATGATGCTGTGCTTTGAACGGCTTTTGATATAGCGGTCTGAGTCATTTTGCAGCTACAAACAAAATGAACCGTTTTAAAGATCGGTTATAACCGTGGTTTTCTTGTCGAGAATTGTGTAGAACAAAAGAAATGGAAAACAACACTAACCCAAAAAGAGAAACAAACTACATCGCTCGACAAACGAAAGAGATGCAGTGAGGGTCTGGGTGGCTTTTTTACATAAAAAAATAAAAAAAAAAACAGTTAAATTATAGGCTCTTTAAGATCTAATAGTAAAACATGCATTGTAACGCTAACAGTAAGCAACAAAATATCGACATCCAGACCCTTCTGTAGTGTGTTCTGGTACTTGCAGAAAGACACAAGACCGTTTTATAGAAAAGGCTCCTTCTTTACTGCTACACGACATCAGGGCATCGTTTCTCGAAAGTCCCTACAACTTGGCGGATAGTCTTGGATCGATTGCAGTTAAATGGTTGTCAAAACTTGGCAATGTATCATATAGATTTGCAAAGACTCGGAATTCAGCTAATAACTGAAGGATCTCGATCTGTCCTGCGTGAAATAGTTTTGGCCGGCCTGAAACGTTCTGATACCACTGAAGATATGTTTTCAATACCATTTGGTTCTAATTGTTTTTTATTTAAAACTGGCTATTATAGCAGCCAGTTTTACGGACTGCTGTTTTCCGTAACCAACCGAGGCTCTTCCGCGAACAGGTAGTCAGCCCATCACCCACCATAAAGAGGTATTTATCTTAAGTTACTTTTCAAAGTAGATACTTCTTTTCCCTAGACGGACTTTGCACGCGTCAAATGGTTGTCAGGACTTTCGAGAAACGGGCTCTGTGCGACTTTCAAAAGCATCGTGCTCCAGTTCCGTTATAAACTAAGCTGTGGCGTGTATTCCCGGGTTATGCTGCGGTTAACAACGAACATTTGCTGGTTTTCTGTTTGGATAGGTTATTTATTGTACAGTCTCTTGTTTGAATTCGTCCAAACCTAAATACTGTAGAAAAACTGTAAAATCATCTAATAAATCCTCATAAATTCATCTGTAGCAGTAGTGATGTGATTTGTTGGATGCTGTGATAGTTTTATTAATGAACCTGGCCGAACCGAACCGAACCATTGTGGTCAGCGCATTTTTTCTTCCCATTTGTTAATTTATCACGTGTCACTGCAGCTACCAGAAGCGCGTTGTTTATCGTCTCGATTTACCATGAGTCTAAGATTTAATTGAAAACGCAGTGAAAAACGTGTACCCTTTTTTTAGTGGTTTCCTTTCATGCAAAAATGCCATGGCATCTTGAGATGGAATTAGGACCCTTACGGCTGTGTCATGTGACTTCAGCATACAAACGTTTGGAACTATGGTCTGTAACTTTATGATTACTAGAACTGGGAAGTCTTTTGGCGTTTAATAGTGAGCGTTTATCATGGTTTTAAGTTTTGAAAAATGCTAAGGTGTTGTATGGGAAAATTATAAATGCTGGAAAGGTAGACACTTCAAACCATAAACGCCGTGACAGTGCCCCTTTTAAAAGGGGCACTCTCGCTGCAATTCTTGTCATAAGTTGTTCAAATCGTGAGGAAGTACTTTTTCTATTACGTTATCGGCCCGTCAAACATGAAGAAGTAGATTTCGAATTATTTCTTGGACAGAAAAGGAACTAGTATCATTTTATGGCGATTTTTCCAAGACACAACGACGAAACTTGAACAAAGTTAACCTAACTTTTTCAAGTTGCAATCCATTTCCTCCTCGTCATCCGTGGCCACAGACAACAGCAGATAGTTTTCACTGCACATATTAAGTACTTTGCAGGGAAACTGCAAAATGTTTTGAGGGTTCCACGTTGCAAACACGTTTGTCTTCAGACCCAAATCACGCGACAATGCCCCTTTAAACGTTAGGGGCCTCAAACTTGGCTAATTTGCTAACTTTAACATGCTCTTTCCAATTCTACTAATGTTGACGTCATAGCCCATAATATTCCAAAGATGAAAATGGTGAAACGGTGCATTTTCGTCTGCCTTATGGAGACCTGCTTTTTCCCAATGGACAACCTATCCTGTTTTTGAACAGTAAATCCTTTATTTTTTAAAATGAAGCGCAGTTAATTCAGCATAGTGAGTAATTGTCATTGGGAGCTGAGTAGCAAAATTCCTAGCTCCTAAGGTTTTAGAGGATGACCCAAGAAATTACCGCCCCATATCCTTATTACCAGTGGTATGTTAAGTCCTAGAACGTTTAATCCACAAGCAACTTGCAAGTTATTTTGACGAACACGACTTGCTCTGTAAATCACAATCCGGTTTTAGAAGAATACACTCAACTGAGACGGCTGTAACCTATTTCGCCGACGAGACTCTCATGAATATGGATAAGGGCTTAGTCACTGGTTCTGTGTTAATTGACCTGGCAAAGGCTTTCGACGCAGTTGACCGTGACATTTTGCTTGGCAAATTAGAATATTATGGTGTATGCGATAAAAGCCATCCATGGTTTAAGAACTCAGTGCTTCACGGGAGGAAAGCAGTTCGTGCACATTGATTCTCAGTCATCTGAAGAGCTTGCCATAACTTCTGGAGTGCCACAGGGGTCCATCCTCGGACCCCTGTTATGCATTGTCTACATTAATGACCTACCACGTTGTGTCAAACACTGTTCGGTAAATATGTACGCTGATGACACAGTTTTATATCTTGCTAGTCCAACTGTACACAGTTTAATTTTTTACATTAACCAAGATCTTCAGTGTTTATCTGAATGGCTCGAAGACAATACTCTTGTTCTCAATGTTTCAAAAACTAAGTGTGTACTATTTACATCTCAAAGGCACAAAGAGCGCGATTGCATTTTAAATCTTAATCTATTCGGAAAGTCCATACCCTGTGAACTTCTTTTAAATACCTAGGCGTGGTGTTCGACAACTTTATGACTTGGAAGGCTCATGCGGACTATGTTTGTAAAACGGTGGCGTCAAGAGTTAATATCCTGGGCCGTGTTAGAAGTTTCGTCACAAAAGAGGCAGCAATACTTGTTAACAACGCTTTATTCTTCCATTATTTGATTACTGTGACATTGCCTGGAGTAATCTTCTACAGCAAGATATAGATCGACTACAGCGCCTACAGAATAGATCTGCACGGATTATCACACGCTGCTCTCGTTCATCTAAAGCAATAGAGCAGCCGCACTGGCCGACTCTTTCCAGCAGACGCTCTTACCACAAGGCTAAACTCGTTTTTCTCTGTCTTCATTCATTAGTTCCTAGTTATTTTTCATTATATTTTACTAGATTTTCGAACATTCACAATTATTCCACAAGGCAAAGTATGAGGCTATCCCTACCAAACGTTAAACAAAATTTTGGGAAAAGGACCTTTCTTTTTACCGGCGCAAAATTTTTAACAACCTCCCTTTAAACATTGTCAACAGTGAAAACATTCAAACGTTCTGCCGCCGAGCGAGACATTTCTTTTTATCATAACTTTGATATTTTTATTATATTTTAGGCTTTTAATGTTGTTCTTAAATTCTGTTACTGTATTTTTATTAGACTTTTTAAATGTAATAGTTTATGAATTCTTGATGTAAATAATTTTTTTAAGATACAGGGCCCTATGCTATGGAGACCAGCCTTAGAGCTGAATGGGCTACCCTGTGTAAATAAACTTTACTTTACATTGTTTACTTTACATAACTTTACTTTACTTTACCAGGCAAAGCCCTGGCTGAGTGAATCTCTTTGGGCGAGCGAGACTTGACTCACCTTACTGCCTTGGTTGGAAAGATAGTATCTTATTATACGGTTAGACTCTCTTTTTTCTTTAAAAAAAGTTCACTATCTGCTGATGCGCTCATTGAGTTTCTTATGAAGTCGTTTGTAAGCTTTAACCAGTAGGTTTTTGGGCGTCAGCTCCTTGTCAGAATGGGCCGAAAATAAAATTTAATATATATTTTTTTAAGATACAGGGCCCCTATGGAGACCAGCCTTAGAGCTGAATGGGCTACCCTGTGTAAATAAAGTTTTACTTTACTTTACCAGGCAAAGCCCTGGCTGAGTGAATCTCGTTGGGCGAGCGAGACTTGACTCACCTTACTGCCTTGGTTGGAAAGATAGTATCTTATTATACGCTTAGACTCTTCTTTTTTCTTTTAAAAAAGTTCACTATCTGCTGATGCGCTCATTGAGTTTCTTATGAAGTTGTTTGCAAGCTTTAACCAGTAGGTTTTTTGGGCGTCAGCTCCTTGTCAGAGTGGGCCGAATTCGTTGACTTCATAGTGACTTTTTTTCATAGTGGTTTTTGCTAATCTTAAAAATTTCATAGGCGAAAGCAGTTTTCCGAATTTCTGACAAATGAACGGTACCGTACTGTTTAAAACAGTACTGTCGATGTCTTACTAGACTGAAGCTTTACCTCTTCTACCGCGCTTACCGGACTCGGAAAATTCTCGACTTGTCATAGCACGAAGACCGAGCAACCCGGCGGCCAGCACATTGATCAGTCCGTCAGTTAGTTTGTCATGATGTGTCCTGTGACAGTCGTGATGGAGGCGAACTACACAGATTGAAGAAAACCTCTAGTTTATTTCCAATTTTTTTCACCGTGATCATATTTATGTTCCAAGCAAAGCCCATTTGCTGGCGATCGTACACAGCTAACTTACTAACCAAAACTAATCTTGTCTGAAATACACATAGGCATACGAGTCAGTCCCTTGCAATGTGGTGAACTGATACGACACCAGTCCAAGCTCATAACCAGAGCCCTTGTTCCCCTTCACCAGCGGACGAGAAAGCCCGCTGGTGAAGAGGAAATGCGAGCTGTGGATGCGAGATTGTCGGCAGCCAGAACCTCGTCTGTAGTGGTAAAGTTATATTTTTTATTCTAGCTGAAGTTTACCAACAATGAAACGAGTGGCAAGCCTATTGTACAGATCTCCTGCGTGTTTTCTTTAATTTAACAATCTTCCCGAAAATATTGTACAGAGTGTTCAGAAAAACGAATCAACACAACTTTGAGAGGGGAGGGGAGCGACTAATGCGCGTTCCTCCTTGACCAGAATACCTGATCACGTGTCCTCCTAAATCAACTAATTCAGTCGCCTAGGCGACTTGGGTCTCAATTGGTACATTCTTTATCAAATAAAGTTAAACTTCAATATACATACATATTGACACAAAGTGCCCGGACTCTCACTCATGTGGGTTTTGCTGCACACTGCGAAATTTGCTTAACTAGTAAGCATGCTTTTTTTCGTTAATGAGAATGTTTTGCAAAGTTGTCATAAACTTCGAAGCTAAAGTGCTTCAGAAATCGAGTTTTGCAGTTGAAGTATTCGTAGTAGTGTTAGTTAATTTTGTTATACTACAGTCTCTGTGCGCGTGTGTCTATTCCTTTGTGGACCTCTTTTCTTTTGTTGATCTCTTCTTCTTTCGTCGTCGTCGTCGGCGTTTGCCACCTTCTTTCAGCACGTCCACGGCGTTTGCTTCATCCGGAATGCACTCGTACCAAATTTTTAAATACTTGTACACGTTACCACAACTGTTGTCATCGAAGAAAATGTTAGAGGCGACCACCTCACAGGCTTGTTCGTTTTTACACTGTCCATTAATTTTTTGCAAAGTGTTGTCAGCGCCCGTCTCGCAAAGCCTGTCCGATGTGAGTCCTGCTGGGACCTTTGGACATGTCACGTGATCATCACGACCCCAGAATGACTTTGTGACTTTGATGAGTTCGTATTGCTTGCATTGTACCCAGCCCTTCTCTCCTTCGCAGATTACAGTGAAGTTCTGCGAAAAGAAACCAAAGCATGTTAGTGGAAACTGTAAGGCTTGCGGTTTGTAATTTCTTTTGTCGGGCTGAGAAGTTGGTTTGCCATTACAGATCTGAACTTATTCTCGCTCTCTTTGTAGTAAAAGCCTTATTAATTCGATTTATTTGTACCAGTTGAAAGCATCGCATCGCTTTTGTTACCAATAGCAAATCATTGCTGACTCTTGAATTTTGCGGTTTTAAACAAAACAGGGGACTTTTCGGCTCTTCTATCAATTGATCTGTCTTAAAGTGCGATCTCAGAGGCGCTAGCGGGGTCGAGAGTCGTGGAAGGAGTTAACTTCAAACATGCATTAATACCTACCGGCATAATTGGTTCGGGACCAGCGGGACCCATGGGACCTTGCATACCGGGAAGACCAGGGGCTCCGGGAAGACCTGCAGCACCAGGGGCTCCCTGCTCTCCGGGGTCTCCCTTGTCTCCTGGCATTCCGGGAGGTCCGGGTGGACCTGGTGGACCGGGTGTTCCGGTAGCTCCTGGGGCACCGTCCTCACCTACATGACCTGGGGAACCGGGAGCACCGGGTAGTCCAGGGGGTCCGGGCTCTCCTGCTGGTCCAGCCGGGCCAGGAGGACCTGGGGGACCGTTGAGGCCTTTCAAGAAGAACCCGAGAGTGAGGTTCTGTTCTAATAGCTGACTGACCATAAGCTGGTCAAGAAATGGTTGTGTGATTCTGTCGCCGATCTTCGGCCAGTCGGGTAAAATTTGTTGCGTATTCTGTTCGGAAAGAAAGAAAGCAATTAGTTAACCTCCTAAAAGCAACTCTCTTTCACGTACACACACACACTATCAATACCTTTCCGGCGTCCAACATTTCGTTCCGGTTTCTCAGTTACTATATTTCTGTGGTGCATTTGAAAACAAATAGCAGTTTTCTTTTCGCAGGTTTATTTCTAACAAGCCCCATACCGTCGATTGCATCTACCCGTGAACGCACGCGCCCAAAACATGTCTTCACGTGATGCCAAACGTCTGCGTTTCAGGTGTCAAACTTCAAAGTTTTCCCACCCAAATGCGAAGTTCCTTCGATGTCTCGTGGTTCAAACCACTGTCAACGTAGTCAAGAAATCAGAGGAAAGTCAGCGAAAATCCCTTCAATGATATGTATGGAGCGCCGAAAAAGCACTTGAACTGAGTGGGATGCCTTTTTGAAAATTTCTTCCTTTCTTGTTGACTGAAAACATATCCCTGCAAGTAGTGAAACACTAGCTGAAACTTCACATTTGGGCGGGAAAACTTTAAGACGAAATCCGCTAGAAAATCGAGCAATTTCAGGTTTTAGTGGACAAAAATCTGGTACCAGAATAATTTTAAGTATTTTACAGTCATTTTTACATTTTCTTAAAGCTTAATACAAAGGTAATTGCCTGAAATAACACCGAAGACAATTTCCCATGGGAACGAGAGAAAATAAATTTCAAAGTTTAGAGCACTTGTGCAAACACAGGCAAAAGTTCATCATCAGTTTCATTTCACCAGTACTTTCAAGTGTTTCATACATTACTTCAACATTCGTTTTCGACGTTTGGTGTTGCTAGAAATGATGTTTTTTGAGAAGATATTTAAAACAGTCGTACAGAAGTTTGCAATCCGATGAAAATAATCTTGGTACAAGCTTTTTGTCCACTTGTTACTCGAACTTCTGGTGGATTCTGTCTTAAAGTTTGACACCTGAAACGCAGACTTTTGACGTCAAGTGAAAACATGTTTTGGGCGCGTGCGTTCACGGGTAGATGCAATCGACTGAATTTAGGATCTGCGTAATGAAAAACAATTCACATTGAAACATCCAGTATTGAACAAAACAGAAACCTAACTCATAGCATTCGTAGCGTAATGGTCACGACAAGAAATATTCCAACAAAGATTCTTATTCGAAGGTACTTGAGTTTTGTGAACATTTTGCTTTCAATGGATGAGAAAAATGTCGGAAGTGTTTACAAGTTACCGTAAGGCAAGCAAAACCTGACAGAAAGTACCTGCTAAAATCGCTGACAGTCAACGCTTAAGGGATCGCCTTCGTAATTATCGGTTACCTAAATATAGTTTATTCTCAAGGCTTTGTTAATTTTGTTTTTCATCAGTATATTGTGACTTGAACAAAATTTTGACAAGAGGAAAAGTCTTTGAGTGAAACACTAACGCCATTAGATCATAAGAAAGTTGAACACGAGCTAAACGTGCTCAGTAACATTTCCTTTTCGGTAATGTGACGTAAAGGTAAATTTTAGAAATTTTAGAATGAATGTCTCTTAAGAGATTTGCGCAATATGAGAATGAATATACGAGAATGAATATATGAGAATATATCAATATATGAGAATGAATATATGAAAATAATATATCTAAATTGTGCAAGTTACGGAAAAATCAATGACGACACATTTGGCCCTTTGCCAAGTGGTATGGTATCAGCAAAGACCATGTTACTCTAATGTTCGGGGTTGTATCGACAGACAGGCGGGTATTGTTGGAGAAAATTACAGAATCGCTAAGAACAATCAGCCACATATTACTGGAGCTACTGTATGCATTTAAGGGATCTTTTTATTGCATTAAAAATGATTGATCATAAGTATTAAAGAAAGTGAATTTTGTCAACCTTGGGCTTGTAGTGTTGACAGGAAGTTCAAACTGAATGATACTGGAGTACGTTTCGTAGGTGCAAAGTGTTTGATTACTGCCTCATACCACCACTCCCGAAATTCTTATAATTCATTTGAGACGTTCTACGACAATTTTTGTGTTCCATTCTCTAGTATCTTTCATAGCTTCAGCTAAATTATTTAGCGTTCAACAGCGCAAGTCTAAGGGAGTACCCCTTGATCGACTGTCAGTTCTCCTTAAGGTTCTCTTCTAGTTCATTGATGTTGGAGATTTTTATTTCGTTTACAGTTGTAACAGTAGAATTGTCATTTCTGTGTAGAAAAATACCCATTACGAAACAAATGCGTCACAATAATCAAAACACGGACATATAGCAAAAGGTTAACGATAATAATGGCATAATGTTTACAAATGTCGAGACGAGTAATGGCGGATGTTGAACGCGTCTTTATGAGCCAAAAATCAGTTTTTAATTTTAATTGCACAGAACGACTCGTTCGCGGAAAATTGTCTAATGTATAATATGGTGGTACTGCATTTTATCTTGACAAAGGAGAAAAAGAATAGACAAAACTGAACTGAAGAGAGGGACCATTTGTTAACTGGTGGTACCTGTCTTTTGTTTACATCAGACAAATGTTATGCATCGACAAGCAAACAGTAATGAGCTCCAAACTAGCACGAAAATAGAAATAAAAACTCAAAATAAACTTGATCTAAACAGCAAATTCCGTTTTGGTGGTATAGCTGTCTTGGCTCAAACCAAGCTGTCGTATTTATATTCCGTAAATCAATTATGTTATACAATGGTGAAGCGTGTATGACTGATACGAGAATGGTGCGAATCCAGGCTAATGCAGCCTTAACATTACAAGTAAAAACAAGTTTCGTAACATTAAGAAAGACAAAATTCACTGTCAAATATCATAGGATAAAAACGTCGATTTTATCACCCTAAGATCGGTCATGAGGCTGGTAGAAATACTCGGCTAATTTAGTTGGATACAGTGAATATATCTGCCGGTAAACGCCAGTCAAAATATTTAGGAAAATCCGCTTAATTCTAGTGGATAAGTACGCGAATGTAGCTCAAGACTGCTGAATTCACGCTCCGAGATCAACAGAGCAAAACACATCGAACCACCGTAATAGAACCTGCCCCAGAACTAAAATAATCCATTGGCGCGGATTAATAATACATCACGAGATTTTCAGTGGACGGAGTAGAAAGTAATCTGTACTTACCGTGCATTCTAGCCACACAAGGCCCATAAACAAGGCTAGAAGGCAGCCTATGCCTCCTCTGAGCCCCATAACCTGGCAATGAAATGAACAAGAGAACAAGTGATCATTCATTCTCGAACAACCTGATTGGTCATTAATTATTACCGAGTTGTGATTCATCTCATCGACAAAGTATCTTCCGCGCCAAATTTTTTTTCTCGCATTTTGGGAGGGAAATAAATTTCAATCCCTTTCTACAGCCATTCTTACCTAAAACGTTTTACTACATTTTTAAGAAATCTGGAAATAAACGTGTCTTTGACGGTTGTCAACTTGTTGACAAAGCGTTAGTCATGTCGTATTTACCTTAGTAGGGGCGAAAATCTGTGGGTAATTTTCAAATTGGCAAGGGTAAAGTATTATTATCATTTTAGATGCAGTGATTCTCCCTTTGACAACAATGAAGCTAAGTAAGGTTTGAGTTGCGTCCAGTTATAGTATTTGATCTTTCTACCAAGTCAATACTTGGAAAAGAAATGTCAAATACCTTAATAATACAAGTCCTTAGGAGATATTTTCTGGCGTTACTTTAATATTAAGCATATGCCACAAAGATAATTCGAAGGTTAAATCACAGCTCCAAGTTAACTCAGCTTTCACTACTCCGATATGTGTGCAAGGAAGTGCTCGCCCTCGCAACGAAACGCAAACTCCGCCTCCTTGGGTAAATCAAATTTCTTCGACTAGGAAAACAGACCCAATCCAAACAGATGGGTTCGTGAATAAGTCCAGCTACAATGGCTTAACGACACTTGTGTTCAAGTCCCATTTGTTTGGATGAAATCCAATTCCCACGCCGATGTCGAACTCGTAAAATCTGCAGCGATTCCGAACCGGAAAATCGGGTGAAGAAATTCCGCGGAGAAAGAGTCGCGTTTCGTAAATAAACCAAGCTCGTTTACCACTTAAAACTCCCAGTTCCTTTGAACTTGGCGAGTGTTTCCGTCCTCTCCCTGTTGAAGCCCAAGATGTTTACGATGTTTTCCCAGGACACTAACCTTCGACAAAGCTTTTTGTCTCCTATGGAAAAGAAGCCCTGTCAGTAGACGTTACCGTGAGGTCTGAAACTGACTTAGCTCTCAAATGTTTCAATACTGGCGGTCGGGAGCGTTCCGCGCATGTGCGTTTAAGCCGTCCAACCACCTTGCCGTGCTTGACGTGGCATTACAAAGAAGGAAATTTTATTTGGCATGACGTAATGTAAGCTTAACATGCTTATGTTTAGGCTGGCCAATCATAGAACGCAGATTAACTTCCCGTGGTGTGAAACAATGGCTAAGTCATGAGCCAAATCGACTCTTAGGTAATATTGATATAATTGGATTGCTATTTAATAATAAAACATAATCTCTGGCGGGCTGTCAGTACAACCAATGGTTTAAGACATGTTTTCGCGCCTGGTGACCAATCAGGTGCTCGATCGAGTGCCAAAGTTTGCAAAAACCACTTGTTGTTTTTGACACCAAAATCGCAGGTGGCAAGACATGGGGGCAAAATGTTTCTGCGATTTTTCCCGTTCCAAGTTTGGAAATTCGTCCAATTGTTGGTGAATTTTGATTTTATCCCGACAAAAACTGCCCTTTATGGCGCCTCCAACACGAAATACATATGTTTTTTCCGGAGTTAGGATGGTTAGATGACTTGAAAGTCAGAAAAGCTGTGTATTTGAGATACAGGTCAAGCGTGTAGTTTTGTTTTGCCGTGTCAATGGGTCTATTGAGGATTCATTGAGTAAATAATAAATTGTTTCACGTTTGCCTGTTGTTCCGTCAATGCTCCCCAATGAGCAAAAACTATTTGTATTAAATCTTACCGAACGCACTATCACACACATCTCAGATGATCACTTTAAGTAGTCAAATGTTGAAATCTCGTCACATGAGAGAGACTGATGGGTGCCATAAGTATTAGTAGTTATACACTGGATAGACTTTCGTTTTTTATAACTTGGACATTTTTGCGCCTAACGTTCACTTAGCTAATTATGTCCTTTACATCCATAATCAGCAGAGAGGAGTACACCTCTTTGTTTATAAACGTGCATGGATTGTTTGTTCCATTCCATGACCATTATGCCGAAGTAAAGTTCCGTCTGAACTCGTGAAATCATTGAACATGCAAACACGTTTATTGCAGTACCCGTCTCATTGATGAACCGCCCCAAACAGTGCGTGCAAGCGTACACAAGTCAAATGAGGCGTCTCGGACTGCGCTTCATCCGTCGTTATCTCTCCGGGCGGACAACAACAAGCCAACTCTTAAATGCTACCTAGGAAACGGGTTACCAGTGATATTTACAGTTGTAAATTTCGTATTCACCACTGAATTCCTAGAAACACTACAAGATGTTTTAATTGTCCCATATATAAAGCGAGTTACCCTCGCCATCAAGTAGTCCTACCGCAAACTGAGACACGTGCCTCGGTGCAAAGTTTGAAAAACAACAACAACAACAACAACAAAACATAACAAAAAGAAGGAGCAAGAAAAGAAGTAATAGAATACATTTTGAAAGAATCGAAACTTTTTTTGACTGTGTTGCAGAATGTTTCTACTCACACGCTGTCATTTGAATGATCACACCAATCATGCCATTTGTGGATGTGTTCTGAAATTAATTTTATTTCACCAAAAGAAATATTAACCCCCATATTATGGCAATTTTTGCTATTGTGTTATAATTGGGACATTCCTTGCAATAAGACCTTGCTATGGTATGTCTATATTCGTTATCGAGGTTCTTCTCGCTCCAGGGGTGGGTTGGGAGAAGAGAGACCTCAGAATCGTTAACTTCTGTTGTGTTCATCCTTGATTTTACAAATTGCAATGCAATGCGGATGAGAGATTTGCGTTGTACGTTGCAGAAAATGTCTCACACTGCAACGTATCTTGCAACGTTTCCAGATAAAAGACAAGCAATGGTCCCTGCACCAACGCAATTTTTTGTACGGAGACATGCAAGTTGCTAAAGAGGGCTGTTGAATGTGCAATTTAGTCTTAGGTGTATTGTTTTTAACAATTTTTTCTACATTTTTCTTCTTCTTAATATCAGTATCTTTAAATACATTTCTAAATTATATTCATAGTTGATATTAGTGTTAGTAATATTAGTATTTTTAATCAAATTCTTAATTTTATCTATAATTGATTAAGCATCTACTTTTTATAATAAGGTAACAGTGCTCAGGGCTCCTGTTAATAACAAGTTGCTTTAAGGCATCTGAAAGAATTACACCGAACCTAAAATTTAATAAAGGATTCTGTTCTGTTCTGTTCTGTCTGTGAATTATTTTCTTTTAAAGTGCCCCTAACCGGGAAATATTTTTCGCTAAAATAAATCTGTGCACCTGTTCGAAATGCATTGCGCCTTTCGCACCTTTTTCAAACCAAATCTAAGTCGAGCCGTCATCTGCTACACGACCGAGCTAGTAAGGGGCGTGGGTATATTCCCAGGTGACGTCACAAACTGATTTGCTAAGTGTTCGTAAACATGCATGCAAAACAGATTGTGACGTCAACTGGGGAATAGACCCACGCCCTTGCTGACTTATGTGAGTTCCAGAAATTGATGGGTGATTCTGGAGCAAGTGTTTTCAAATACAGTGAGCGGTTTCAAGCAGATAGGATGAGGTGAGGGTGGGAAAGGAGTAGACCTCGTTGACATGCCTCAACATCCTTGATGGCCGGCGTTCTTGAACTTCTCTGATTTTAGCAAAATAAAGAGAGGTCTTCGCAAAAGGTTTACGCCACAAATGAGAGCTCGTTGTTCTCATGTAGCCTCCTCGTTGAGATCACTGAAGAGAAAGTGACTGTTAGTATGGATACCGCGTTTAGGGGTGTAAACGGTGGGGGGGGGAGGAGTAGTAAGTGGGAGAAAGAAGGGTTGCCCTCTTTGTCCCCACCCCCCTTGTTTCTCCCCACTTTCTTGGCCCCCCTCCCCGTTTACACTCACCAATCTCGCTAAGCATTGAGGCCAACATCCGTTGGTGGAAATGGAGAAGACAGACATTACTTGGGTCGTAGGTAAACTTCCCTGATTGATGCCTAAGCTTTGCTCTTTAGAACTCAAGCTACATGATCTGAAACGTGATCATATGACGCGTTAATACCTGTTTCGGTCTTAATGCCAATCTCGTTCCAGAGCCCACGTTCCCCTTATTCAGCGGAGCGGGGAACGAGAGACTCTGGGATAATCCATTTCAGCTAATTTTTTGATTGGCTGAAAACTGAGCATGAGCAGAAGTTTCAAAGCTTAAAATGGCGGACTTAGAAGTCAGTGAAGGTAATCGTCAAGTCATTATTCTTTGTAGATGCTGCAATTTAGAGGTTAAGAACAATCCAATTGGCGTGTTTGAAGAAAAGGCACAAAATGAAAGGCTTCTAAATCATTTGGAAGAAATCACGGGGCTAAATACCTTCGACGGCGATGGATTTCCTAGGAAAATATGGCCGTGTGAATCAATTTTCGGAAAATGGGAGTCTGTGTCCGAAGTCTCGGGAAAAGCAAGAAGGCCTCTTTGAGATTTAAGAGAGGTAAAAAAGCAGCTGAAAGTCCATCGGTAGTGGAGTCACGGGTGGTCAAACGCGGTAAACGGAATGATGTGAACCAACATGGATCATCAGCTCCTGCTGTTCAGAAGAGCCTGCAGATGATTTACTCCTATTTACCCCAAAGAAAAGGGTTGTGAAACCCTTCAGGAACAGCGACCAAGAACTCTACCGATTGGCTGCAGAGGGCTCCGATTGTTCAACAAAGTCAGAGTGTAGTAATTCTAGCAAGGCTGGTCTTCGTAATAGTGAGGTTGGTTGGGTCGATCATGATCTCTAATCTGCCAGTCATTGTACAATCCGATCGTGTTTTTTATTGTAGTAATATAATTGAAAAAATGTAGTAAAGGTCATGCAATACCTCATTCTTACCTGTTGTGTTATTTTATTTTGTTCTGTTCTCTTGCCATATCTTAAATGTTTTGATGTATTTATAATTTGTCTAGAATTTTGAATCTCTTGCTCTGTAAATCTTTTATTTATTTTACAATATACGTATTTAACACTGTTCGCCCTGACTAGCCTTTGCTAACTGCAGGCAGTGCATATTTCTGTAATATTATTTCATAAATAAATTAAATAAACTAAACTAAAACTAAAGTAATCTTAATATGTTGTTGTTTTGTCAAATACCCATTTGTTGAGGGTATAAAATGCAGCAGTGCAAATGATGGTGAGATGACTGAAGACAAGTGACAAGGACACATGGCTTCTAAAACTCTTAAAGTGGTGGAGTGATCATCATCCTCAAATTTCTTGTTAAATGAGGTAGCTAAGCATTATGGCAGACAAAGTAACATTGTCCCTGAGTCAACTAGCCATACACATGCATGTACAACATGTACCTCTGATTACATCAAAGAGATGATAAAGGTGGTCAGAGGGAAAAAGCCATTTGAACATCAACCAGGAAGGACTCTTAATAGTTTCTTGTCTATCTCGTAGAGGCTGTTAGATCAGCTCAATGCACTTCCTTTACACACATGGTCAACCTGACACAAGAACCAACTGGCGACAAATCCATTATTCCAACTGTAAAGACTATGGTTGTGATGATGATTAGGATGCAAGTGATGATGAGGAAGAAGAGGACATTTTGGATGATGAGATGAATTAGTTTAGGTCAGGGGTATTCAGTGTATCCAGGCTAGAACAGTATTTAGGACCAAACTAATATTACTACACTCCTTAGCTTAAAGTAAAACATTTGAAGTGTTTTAACATGAACATGATTGGTTGGGGACTGTTACAATATTTCATATAAATTTGTTTGTATTTGTTGATAATTATCATTTTCACCACAGGGCAAACTTGGACAGGTTGGGAAGAAAATTTGTTTCTTTATTTACAAGAATCTAACCTGTGTTAATATTTCCAAATTTATTTAGTATTTCTTGCAGGGTTCTTTTCAGTTTAAAGCCATATTTCCCTGCAATATTATTATGGGGTTAGTTTGTCAGTACTAAATTAGGCTTAAAACTATCTCTGTGTGACTTTGCCCCTCTATCGAGTTTTGGCTACATCATTAAACCTTTAACTCACAATCATAATATTGAGCAACAATAAGTTTAGCTCTTTCATACATGCTATATGCTACTGGATAATATCAAAAAATGTTTCAGTGATCTCACAGTATTTATAGGAACAATGTCTTCCACTTTCTCAAAAGATGTTAATTCTTCTAAGTGTTTCAAGACTGAATCAGTGAGAGAAATTACAAAACCACTTGTGAGGACCACCCTGCCAACTGTACTCCTACCTAGCAATGAAAACGTAAAGCTTGTGGGATGTGGCTGGAGTGACAAGGATACTAATTAGTTATTCTTGTATTCTTGTATTCATTAGCATCCTTGTCACTCCAGCCACATCCCACAAGCTTTACGTTTTCATTGCTTGTTTTATTGATATGTGGGTACTTGAGCCTGAGCATTAGCTATGCCATGCTGATGAGGCCTAACAAGGCCGAAACAGCTGTCCATGGCTGCTAATGCTTGGGCTCAATCTTTGCTTTGGTAGATTTAAGGGTAATGCCCGCTACTTTGTGACCTTAGTGCCCTTTGAGTGGCTTCAGCTTACTTGATCACATTAATTTGTGAAGTATCCTTGTACTCCTACCTACTTCCCCTTACAATATTTAAGCCGGTATAAAGGTCTCTTAATTTCTGCCTGAACATCAACATTGAAGAAGGAGGTCTCATTACCCATTGGATTGTTGGATATATCACCAAGCTGATCACTGGAAATAGTCTCCATAAAGTTCAGGTCATCTGCAGCTCTTACAAGCTGGCAATCATCACAAGTATAGACAAGACTGTGAAAATCACAGCAGATGTATGCAGGCCCTGGGATAGCAGGAACTTTGTGGTCAAAGTAACTTAGTATTAATTTCCTTTTACATTCCCTTGATTGCACATAGTTTCTCATCACATCTGCCTTGCTTTTTTCTTGATTTTGATATGTCATATGAATTGAAGTAAATATCAGCCCTGGCTGGAAGACCATCTCTACCAGGTGTACCCATTTCTTGGCAGTACTCCATTGTGTAAGGAACTCCAATATGGACAATTTGTTGAATGTTATTCAGCTGGCCTGAACGTGGACCTTGGACAAAAAAGTTTTGATTCATGCCCCTCACATTCTATTGAGGTGTTAATCTATTAACCAGTGAGAGAAGTCAGGTAAATATGAGCTTCTTAGCCAACAAGATACAGTAATAGCTAAAAAAGTGAATACACTTTTTTGTCTATGTTTACTTAAGAAAATAATTTTACTGAGTGCACCCAATCCCCCATCCCCAAAAAGAAAACTTAATTTATTATCATCTCTGAATGGAAGGAAACCGATGATTACATATTTATTGTACCAAATGCAGCTTTCCCTCATTTAACTTTTTAAGTTGTCTTACTAAAACATACACAGTAACTATCAGAATATTTAAGAAGCGACCAAACGCAAAGCAGTAAGATTATGATTACTTCGTAAAAATATGGCAGAGGTCGAATAAGGGAAGGCTGAAACAACTGAATCAAGTTTGAAGTCACTCTTTATTTTAAATTACAATATTATTGCCAAAGTATCAACATCGATCAGAAAAACAGCACGAGTATTTTTATACATACCACTGCAGAACTAAACGAGCCCCATCAATAACAATTGCTCGGACACTTTCTTGAAAATGCCTTTCCTTTAACATTTTAGCCACATTCCTGTTATCCACGAACACCTCTGGGTGCCCGAACAACAAACTGCATTTTCGTGCATTTTTAGGTAAAGAAACCTTATTTTCTCCATCCTCTATCGCGACTCCTTGTATCACACAAACATTAAGAAAACGTTCCAGTTTTTTTAACTTGATCCTTCATTAACGCGTTCAACGGGAAAACCACGGTTACCACACAGCCAGTCTTTTTGCTTATACGTACTAGTATGAAGTTCTCCTTTACGATCGCGAAGGAAATGAAACATTGGTAAATCAGCACTGCTCAGACATCCTTTTTTTCCACACAGATTGCCTTTATGGCTTCAAGTTCCTCCTATTTTAATTCCTGCTCTGGCTGTCCGAGTTTTCCCAAAGAAAACCTAAAGCTTCGCGGAATATAGCTTCTGATGTTTTTGGTTCGGCAGCCATTTCCCAAATGAGTTCAAGCCTGCGCAGTTGAGCCGATGACAAGAATCCTGTCACGATGAAATAGATTATCCCAGAGTCTCTCGTTCTCCGCTCCGCTGAATAAGGGGAACGTGGGCTCTGGGAACGAGATTGTCTTAATGCCGGAGTAACGTACGCATGCTCACTAGGTTCATAGCGAAAACAGATGCGGAAATAAAGGAAATTAAAGCGTAAAAGGTGAAGGACAAGATGTAGAGGATAAGTTGAAAGTACAAAGCTATGCAGGGGGCCATGGGAATGAACTCTTTGGAAAGGATGGATGCGAGGTTGAAAGAAAGACGTCTTGTAAGCGGAACGGAGCAAGAAACAATTGGTAAGTAGAAACGTATTTTCTTTGTCCTCAGTGATGTTTGTAGGCATTTAGAGCTCAAGAAAGTATGGTAAGTCAGGATCTCAATCTAAAAAAGTTCTTGGACGGGAATAGAATCATGACTTGTCTGGGTTTGCATTTGACCCTATTTTGGCCTGAAATTGAGTGTGGCTGTTAGAGGAGCCAGAACAGCGTGCAATCGTCTTTGTCTTTTTATCGCGAATAATTAAAAAGGGAAAACAGGGAGTAACAAAAATATCATTAAAGAATTACCAGTTCTTTTACGATTGATGGCAAGCTTATCCACTCTACAACGTATATAGTAGCCAGTGGGGACAATTTCTCCATGGGTTAGGCCACTCGCCTTCCACCAATGTGGCCCGGGCTCCCAAACTCGGCGTCATATGTGGGTTGAGTTTGTTTTTGGTTCTCTACTCTGCTCCGAGAGTTTTTTTCCTACGGGTATGTTAATGGTAATGGATTTACATACCGCACAGATCACATAGTTTCATGGCGGTTTACAATTCTTCTCCAGGGTGAGATCGGACGCAGCCTTTAAAGGCGCCTCTGGCAGCCGCTATCAGTCCATATTTGATCTCACCCACCCACCCAACCCACGCATGAATGTGAAAGACAGATGAAAGACGGAGATAGACCACCACACCGGGAACTACGTCCCCTACTCTTTTCGAACAGTGCGTGGGTTCTTTTTTATGTCCCACAGATTATTAGGAACAAGTGTTGTGAGACGGGACCTACGGTTTATCGTCCTTATCCGAGAAGACTAAAACGTCCAACCATTTGCAGATGTAATTACAATGGCAGCACTCTCTCCTCAGTTATTTAAAGACCATGAATGTTGGTTCGGTCGGGGTTTGAACCCACGACCACCCGCACGGTAGTCCGCTGCTCTACCAACTGAGCTAACCGGTCGGCGGGTACTCCGGGTTTCCCTTCTCCTCAAAATTCAATTTCGATCTGGATACAGGACCTCCCTGAAAACCACTTCGGTGAGTGGAGCTTCCTTAGTAAATATGGTGATTTTTACAGGTTAAAAAAAAAAACAGGTCTGAAAATAGGTATTGAAAGTGGTGTCTTCTGCATGGTCTGAAATACAACAGGGTCATGATCTGGAGAACAGCAAGGAACACCCCACCCCATATGTGACCATCGTGATAGACAGACAGCGGATATCAATAGTTCATGATAGTTTGGCTTTTAATGTCATTGTCAAGAATTGTCTATGTTGAGTTTGAGAGGGCCGGAATATATTGAGATCCCGAATAAGCGTCTGTCTGAATAAGTGGTGAGAGCACTCGCCTTCCACCAATGTGGCCCGGGTTCGATTCCCGGACTCGACGTCATATGTGGGTTGAGTTGGTTGTTGGTTCTCTTCTCTGCTCTGAGAGGTTTTTCTCCGGGTTCTCCGGTTTTCCCCTCTCCTCAAAAACCAACACTTCTAAATTCCAATTCGATCCGGAATGCTCGAACGTTTCATACATGGGCCCCCGGCTCGGGAGATTGGGCAACCACTCCTCGCGCTATCGAGCTTAAATGAATTGATTTGATTTGATTGGCTACGTTACTCGCTGTCTATTTTGTTGTAGATAGCGAGTAGTGGTTGTCAACAAAATGACGGCCGCTTTTTCGCGTTTTCGAAGTGTCTGCGAAAAGGATTTAGATAATTTACTCATAGATTTATTTAACAATCAGATTATGAGCTCGAGAGCGATTCGAGAGCGAATAATCTAATTGTTTTAGTATAAATCTTCTAGTCGTTCAAAACTAAACAAGTTAATTATCAAAATTCTCCTCACAGACACTTCAAAAACGCGAAGAAGCGGGCGGCATTTTGTTGAAAGCCGCTACTCACTATCTATCACAGAATTAGAAAGCGAGTAGCGTAGCCAATCAGAGAACGGCATTCGTATAGAACGCTAGTAGATTTATACTAAAATAAATTAGATTATTCACTCTCGATTTCTATGCCGTGTGATAGCCGTTTCGGGCTGCGCCCTAATCAGCTATCACGCGATATATCTAAGGCGAATAATCTAATTGTTAGCTATATACGTACGTCAACTCTTTGTTAAAATGACTTTATAGTTCGTGACAAACAGACGTGATATTGGAATTGTCACTAATCTTTATGGACTATCATGCATGATCCCTAGTTCCATGGCTTGCCCTCCTCTGCTCGGGCGAACGCAAAGTTCGCTTAAAAAAACTTAAACTTAAAAGTTCACGAACGGGACTGGGAGTAATTTGAACATTGTGTCATTTTGTGACGCCATGAGTTCGCGGAAGACTTCGCGCCAAAAATTGAGTGAATTGGAAGGGAAGGTCTGGATAAGACTAGGAGGAGACTGCACACAAGTGTCAGGTGAAGTCGAGCGCTCAAATGTGGAGTTCCAAGGTTTGAGCTGCTGCCAAATTTGATTATAGTCGTCGTATAATTTTGGGTTAAACGGAAACGGATTTGAATGACCGTACTTATTTGCTTGAATGCGCATGAAGTTGTTTTTGTATCTCGTAAGTAGATCAGTGAGCACGCAAATGAGGCTGAATAGCCTGAGTTGAAACATAGTGACTTTACATAAGGCGGCTTGTCGTTCTTTCCAAAGACAATCCTCCACAAGGTAGAAGTACCGAAACTTTACTGAGTCGAAGATGTGTTCGCACAACAACTGTAACTTCCAAAAGAGCGAAACACCCTAACTGCTGATCCACTGGAACAAATGAAATAGGCAACACCCCGGGAACCTACTGCTCAGCACATGGCCAGAAACTCTAGAACTACTTTGTATAACTCAATGAACAAACTGAGAAGTTGGAACCAATGAACACCAGCCTGCCAAAGGAAATAATACTCCACAGAAGAACTAGTGAACTTTTACAGAAACTCTGCAGTGTTTTTGGAACCAATGAACACCAGCCTGCCAAAGGAAATAATACTCCACAGAAGAACTAATGAACCTTTACAGAAACTCTGCAGTGTTTTGAACGTCGCTCCTTCATAATGGTATATTTTTTGATTGAGGTTTTGTATTCTCCCAAGTTTACGGTGACTACAGTTTTGAAGAGTATTAGTCACCATATCAAATTATTCCTCTGAGTTTCGTTTCATGACTTTCCAGTGAGCTCGACGACGGAAATAAATGAGGCCGGCAGTCGGTGCTTTGTGGTTCACCATCCGTAAGAAGATAAATGAAATCCGTCTTTGTTTTACCGTTGTCAACTTCATTTGATCCGCGTATGATCAAAATGTTGGAAATGTGCATTTTGATGCGAATGCCAGAATCAGATGAACGCAAACTTTTTTTTGTTCTGAAAACAGCGACTTCTTTTACGTTTTTAAGCACTGTCTTGGATAACAATTTTAATGATTCTCATTTCCACCGACGTTATGCCATCTTATTATCACCAATTACCCCATCATCGTAGCTAAACCATACTGCAATCCATAATCCGGCGCGAAGACGTGTTTCGACTCATTTTACAGAAAAGAAAATGAAACCTTCAACTCACCGCAGTTAATCGCACACAAATCACTGCCTATTCTCTTAGCAAAGGCTTTTCTCGTTGCGAGCCAAAATGTGGGACGCACAGTCAGTCTCCAACTGCTTTCAAAGTGGAGAAATTAAATAAAGATGAAGCCAACATGAAGGCACGCCAACCAGCCAATCATATGACAGAATCGCTCAATTGAAAGGCTGGTTGTAGTGGAACTGGTGGCTTGTGGGTAAGTTAGTGAAATTAAGGGGAGAACAATAGTCGAACGTCGGGGCTTTGTTGTTTGCGCGACGAAAATTTAGCCCCGGTTTGTTCATTTATCGCGAAAATTAACACATCGGGAATTTCGGGAGTATGATTGATTTGTGGTCAACTCTGCCGTGTTCCAGATAGGAAGACAAAAGACGAGACGCGTCCAAAGTTTGTACACTCGTAAGTAAAAGTGTTGTCTTTATCAGTTTTATATAGTTAAATTTACAATGAATTGGAGTGGATGTAAATTGGTCCAGTATATTATATGTATTGCGGTACTCAAATTACTTGTCGTGTTGTAGGACCTTAAGATCTATGATTTCCTTATTTTTTTTTTTACTTAAAGCAATCATAATTTGTTATAGGGGTTTATGTTTCGTTACTTTGTCGATCTGAATTCTCTATTTTTTACGAAGTATTTCTCAAGGGTGTTTGTCAACCGCTTCATCGTTTAAAGACAGTTAAACGCCGTTTGCAGAACATTTAACGCTCATGAATTGTTTTCCTTAATTGACGCAGCTATCGCTTTTAGTACAATTGCACCTCAAGGGCGTTTTGAGTTTGATTTTGACACTTTTACTCTCTTCTCGCGAACGGCAGAACTTACGGTAAGGCTTTTAATTTGTACAAGTTGAATAAGTTATGTTGACCTTTCCAAGCGCAGCACCTGCTGACCACCAGTGCCAGGTTAGGTTGAAGAGCATGCCTTGCTGCCACGGAAACCATCTAATGGTAACCATCACCTTGGTAATGGCGTCTTTTGCTTTCTAGTGCCTGGCTAATTCTTTTATTCAGTTTTTCACTGATAAAATAAAGGGCATTAGACAGGGTTTTTCATCTGTTCCTGACACTGCTCTATCGCAACTAGATATTATCACCTGCTCATCTGCTTTTTGTTGTTTTAAGGCAGTGAGTGAAGATGATGTTTTACGCCTAATAGGGTCGTCAGTGAAATCGTGCAGTCTTGATCCAATTCCTGCCTCTCTTTTGTTAAAGTGTCTTGATTCTCTTTTACCTACTTTGGTGAGAATTATCAAACTTTCTCTGTCTAAAGGTGTGTTTCCTGATTCTCTTAAAGTGGCCAAACTCACTCCTATTCTTAAAAAAGCTAATGCTGATCATGAAATTTTTTCAAATTTCCGTCCTGTTTCAAATCTTCAGTTTTTATCTAAACTGATTGAAAAGGCTGTTGCATATCAGCTTAATTGTTATCTTGCCGAACATAATCTTCATGATTTGTTTCAGTCGGCGTATAAAGCTATGCACAGCACTGAAACGGCTTTGGTACGTATCTATAACGACATCCTTCAATCTGTTGATGCTGGCAACTGTGTCATTCTGATTTTTCTTGATATGTCAGCTGCGTTTGATACAGTTGTTCATGATGTCTTACTTGATAGACTTGCTAATCGTTTTGGTGTTAGGGATGTTGTTCTAAGCTGGTTTAGTTCGTACCTCACGAATAGGAAGCAATTTGTTGGTATCAATGAGTCTTCCTCGTGCCTTGTCAACCTTGATGTCGGAGTGCCACAGGGCTCAGTACTAGGGCCTCTTCTTTACTTGCTCTATACCTCTCCAGTAGCTGACGTTGTCAAGCGTCATAATGTCAGTTATCATTTTTACGCTGATGATTCTCAGTTGTATTTGTCGTTTAAGGGTAACCAACAGCTTGTACAATCAAGACAGTCTTTGGAGCAATGTCTCACTGATATTTCATCGTGGATGCTTGCTAATGGTTTGAAGCTAAATCATGATAAGACAGAGCTGATGTGCATCCACTCTAGATTTCTTAGTCGTCCTCCATTAGATGAGATTGTAGTTTGTGGTGAAACTATTGTCCCTTGTATTTCTGCTGTTAATCTTGGTGTAGTTTTCGATGAATGCATGACTGGGGAACTTCAAGTCAGTAAGATTTGCAAGTCGTCTTATTTTCATTTAAGAAATCTGTCTTCTATTATGAAATATCTTACTACTAATGCTGCTCATACTATTGTTCATGCTTTCATTTCTTCCAGACTTGATTACTGTAATGCTCTTCTTTATGGGCTCCCTAAATATCTTGTTGACAGGCTACAGCACGTTCAAAATTCTGCTGCTCGTGTTGTCACTTTTACAAGGAAGGTTGATCACATCACCCCTGTGTTGATTGATCTTCATTGGCTTCCTGTATACTATAGGGTTATCTTCACGTTGCTTTTGCTCACTTATAAGGCCTTAAATGGTCTGGCTCCTTGCTATCTGTCTGATCTCCTTTCCTATCGTTCCTCTTGCTACTCTCTTCGCTCTGTTTCAAATAATCTTCTTGTTGAACCTAGAGCTAAGCTTACCACTTATGGTTTTCGGTCCTTTTCATTCGCTGCTCCTAGATTTTGAAATAGGTTACCTACAGATATTCGTTCTTGCTCCTCAGTTGCTAGTTTTAAAAGTAGACTCAAAACGTTCCTCTTTACATTATTTCTTGATAATAGGAAATTTAATTAGTTATTTCATTTCTTAATCATTTTTTTTTATCGACTGATTTGATATTTCTTTCATCATTTGATTCTATCATTTTCATTTTAATAATTGTTGTTTGAAATAATAATAATATTTTATAGATCGCTTACAAAATTAATAATATTTATTGTACAATAACTTTCCATAGAATTTAATGTTTTTTTAGATCGTTTTATTGTAAATTACTGTAAATTGTAAACTGTAAAGCGCCATGGACAGTGATATATGGATATGAGCGCTATATAAATAAATAAAGTTAAGTTAAGTTAAGTTAAGTTTAAAAAAGAGATCATTCAGTTTAACTTTCACTTGTAACCATGGCAACTGAAACTGAAACGTCACACATTATTGAAAACATTAACAATATTTAAGGAATTGCTGCTTATAAATTAACTCCCGAGAAGAATGTATCGAATTTGCAGACCTATTGACACTGGATCCTCTCACAGTGACACTCACTCATTGCCATCGATTATTTTACTTATTGTTTTATTAATATATTTTATCACACACCTCGTACAGCGACACCTTTTTTCCCTTTTATTCGGCCCTCGCGGAATATTTTATCTTATCTGTCCCTGACGATGCCGTTGAGCGAACTTTTAGTATGATAGTGTATTTTACAGTAGTTCAAGGCCTCAATAATATTTTCATTTCTTTAGTCAAAAATGCTACTGAAGGACAACATCCAAAGACTTCTTATAAATTGTGTTCTTTTCCGAAAATGTCACGATGTCATTCGCAGGCTCAAAAATTCAGGATCGACTGCAGTGCATTAATCGTCCTTTATCTCTTGTTGTATAATAGTGTATGAACGGAGACGTCAAATATTATAGCAATAGTTGCAGCTGGTGCCAGAGATCATACGCCGTCAGTGTTTTGACGTTTATGTTTGACATTGAAAATCAAAACAACAACGAAAAACAATAACAAAGCAGAGGGTAGGAACAGCTCACAAGCCGCAAAGATCAAACCAATTCTACGATTATTTGCGGGTTTTAGGTTCGGTAGATTAAAGGGCTCAACACACATCAATTATGACCAGTAAAAGATTATAGGGTTGCAAATCAAAGCGACATTATTCACAAGGTTTACTTTCTAAAATATCACTACATCACTAATATGTCTTCATTTGTCGAACTAGCTCACGCTGCATTATTAGTGTTTCTAAGGAAGTTTTTTTGTGCCGCTTTTCTTATTATGGACTTTAATCTGTTTCCAGACGCGATTTACAGTTTAACGTACAACAAAGTCTTTCCCATTGGCCTATTCATTTCTTTCAACCTCTGTAACTCATTCCAACGATATGTAGACAATATATTGTATTCTGTCAATTCTTACAACAGTGTGTTGACATATCAATTCTTTAGTACTTTTTTTCGTAAGTTTGAAGGTGGGAAAGTTATCAAATTTCATGATTTCTTTGTATGTCTGGAGGTAATCATCTCTACATTGAAGTAACGTCTAATAATTTGTTTTCATTGTGACCATTTAAAGCACTTCATTCACAGACGCAAAACCGTCAACCAGCTCCTAAATGCTAATTAACACGATCACAGGAAAGAACTATTCCATAGCTCGAAATTTAGTACATGATAAAATGAATTAAAATTACTTACAAGACATTTATACTGTCTATTTCTCCTATTATTCCAATCTCCTACTAAAAGCTATCGTATCGTATTTGTTCGTAAGAAAACTTTGTTTTGAGACTGTTCCATGCACCGTTTTATTTTGTCGTTGGAAAGGTGTACGATGTTCACTACTGCAATGCTTTGTTGTTGAGTAAAGTCCATAGGTTTATTTCACTGTAGTATTTCCTATAGTTCTATAAACAATACTGTGTTTTTAAATACACAGATACGGGCTGACAATTCAACATTTTCAGTGTTGTTTTTGCCTAAGTTATAACACAGTTAGCAAAAACAAACAAAATACATCTGACAGTGATAACAAACGTCAACTTTAATTTGGTCTATTTTGAGAAAAGAGATGATACTGTAACCCAATCACTAGAAGAAAACACGGACTACTTTTAAATATACTTGCTCACCGATCGCTAGCTGCTGAAGGTAATAAAAGTTAGACTCCCTTAAATACACAAATGCAGTTTCTTTTTTTATTCAGAGCTGCTGTTTAAAATCAGGACAAGGCATTGGGTCATGCACTATAATAAAAGATAGAGTTTGAATAACGCGTTTTTCAGCCAAGTCCACGATCCTGGAGTTTTGGGGTTGAGCAGAATGTAAGTCTATGATGACCAGAGCAATTTAATAAGATCGAGACAAAAAGTGGCTGAAGTTCAAGAAGACTTTTGACAGTTTTTCATTTTGGCACGCTGGGGCGACAAGTGTCTGAAAAGACTCAATGAACCGAAGCAAAAGAACAATCACAAAATTAAGAGCACTGTTATAAACCTTGAAGGTATTCAGTGAATTTACGGCATGGCCATTAAAATGTTAGAAGAGCTCATTAAGAGCATTCAGAATTTCTGGAAATTTCTCTTGATTTGGAAACTGCTTATTTTGTCTTGGAATCAAAATGTAGAAACGCCGGCAGTTTGGAGTTTTTGAATTTTTCTCGCATTAGTGTCTCGTTGACCTTGTTACTCAAAGATTGTCTCCACACCTTTTTCAATAATGGCACTCCAGAATTGAGTAAGATTACGTCAGAGCTCTTTTATGTTTGGAGACACAACAGAGAAAAATGCGAACTTTTCCTAAACCCGAATTTTTGTTTTGCATCAAACGCAAAAGAATCACAACACAGTGAGTTGTAGTTTTTTGAAGTCTGGATGTTTTTAACTCTGCAAACAAACTCACTGGCTCAGTTTTCAAAAGCGCGTGAAAAAATATCTCAAGAGGTTATTTGCGCTAGCGCTCACACACTGACCACCTGTTAGCTTGTCCAACGGCCTGCGCTGATTGGCTCGGTGGTGTTCAGGGTCAACACATTACGTCATTACATCTTAATGTTGTGTATCAAGTGTCTAACGTCTCACAAGGCCGGTGATGCCACGTTAAGAGCGTTAATATATTGTCACTAAATACCGCGGGCTCAGCTCAGGCACCGCTCGACCAATCACCCAGTCAAACCTCTCATATTGGGAACCAATTCACGAAATCAGTTGAGCAAAAAGCGACGATATCTCTGCTAAGTGGCAGCCATTACTGTTTGGGTTGAACGGGCTGACAACTGCAGGTTTGTGTTTGATATTAGGCGACGTTCTAATACTACGCTGGAAACGAAAGAATCTCCGTGTGGACCAAGTGGTTGTCTTGATATCGGTGGGAAATGCTTTGGGTGCTCGGGGCTCGTTAATCGCAATCGCTCGTCGTTTGGCCTTGACGGAAGTGAACAGAAAACCGCAACGGTGTGATCTCAAAAGAGGTTTATTCCTTAATGCAAAAACTTTACATCTCAAAACAACGTTGGATTTCAAGGTGTCTACTCCACCAGGAAGTGTATGATATCACCTTTTAAGGACCTTTTCTGGAGGAATTAGGGTGACATATTTGTTTGTGGAAGTCTTCTCCCACCGATATCTACTATCTACTCAACTCCACAGGAGAACAATTTCATAGTAGTAACTAAAGGTATTTTTTGGGTGAATTATGGTAAGTAGTCAGTGAAAGCGTTCGCTAAATTTAACGAAAACGTTTGACATGTGTTTGTGTAGCGCGCGTTCGAGTAAGACTCCATAATGAGGTGTGTCGAATTAAATGACCAAGGAGCTTTAGACGATCTCTATCCGTTCTAAATTTGCTAATTTACGTTGGAGTAATACACCTTTTCGCCTTTAATTTCGCTAAAGTACAAATTAGAAAAAAAAATTCTTGTGCAAAACACTGACAAAAAAAAAACAAACACTATCGGAGGGTGTCATTTAGTGGTTGTCATTGTCTGACCAAAGAAAGGAATTTTATCGATAGCATGACATTATACAACTGGACTTGACGCTAGGAGTTAATAGTAGAAAACGTAAAATAATTATCAAGAATTGTGCGATATGTACTTAAATGAAAGTGCAGCTTAACTCGGGATATGACAGGGTCGGCTGCACTCGTTTTGGGATTGCTGGAAGGGGCGGACCATAGTCCTGTCCTCCAAACCGAGCTGAAGAAGTATTCAGGATGGGACTGAAACAATTTCCCCAGATTGCAAGCGGTTTTATTGAATTTTATTTTCCGAGTTAACCAAAAAAGCCCGCGAAAATTATTTTTCTTCAAAGTTCAATTCTTCTTGGATGAAAGATTATGGTTAGCTAAAGATCCAAAAATTACAAACCAGAACTGAAACTTTCAAAATACGGCGCAATGATTGGTTGATAGGTGACAGTTTTTTCTCACCTGTTGAGCGGACCAGTCGAATTGGCCCTGCTCCCCTCACACAACACTACGTTATCCTCAAATAGTTAAGTCATGAGACAAAGATAATTAACTATTCATTCACCAGTTGTCTAATATATAAACAATTTACCGGTGGAATGAAGTCACGGTAGGGCAGGCTAGAAACCTAACGCCCCATCCCCCTTCCTATGTTGGACTGACGGAAGGGCCAGATTCATTTTTGAAAATAGTGTTTTCTGTCTATTTCCTAGGTCATGAGGATCGCATCCTTGGCGGTACTAGTCGCCATAGGCCTAGTCCATTTCCAATTATCGGTGAGTACTGGGTTTTTAACGATTCGATGGGTTTGGTTCACATGGCGTGTCGATCGAACGTTTGATCAATAGAACGATTGATCGATCGGTTGGTGGCTGATCAAGAAACCATATCAGATTTGGATGACTTGCTCTTGCTTTTACATACAAACTATTTTCAGATACTAATGGACATCCATATTCCTTGATACTAGAGATGCCAATTTGCTACACTGAAATCATTGTTCAAATACACTGTAATTTAAATCTGACATTTTTACCTTTACGACGTTGTTTTGTTTTTATTACAGCACACCATGTCAAGTATGGTTTGGTCTAGTTTGTGGCAGGGCATACTAGAATAAACAAGAGATTATGATTATGGGATAAACTATCTTTCTTATTCAATAGCTAAAATTTTTTGGAGGTAAATAGAGTAACAGAAAATTTTAGACGGTTCTTGATATCTCACTAAATTGGTTCGTCTTGGTGACATTTAAATTATTTTCGCTCGCGCGCCATATTTGGTGTCATTCCACCTGTCCGAGCACCAAATAAGGAACGAGTGAAGCATACTGTGGACAAAATTGCTTGTTAATTTTTTACTATCACACGTTGATTAGAGGTTCTCTTTTCTTCTTCTCCGCTTTCTTTTCCGTGAATTTGGCCAGAAATTGGCTTAAAAATCGAGAAATGTCCTCTGACCGGTGTTTTAAAAGTTTGTCATCCTAAATCGACGAGTTTTGACATAAGAAAAGGGATATAAACAAAAAAGGAATCAAAGGAACAAGACGCGATCAACAACCTTTAAAATCCTAGCATATATTCGATGTTTGCGGTGGTTGTGGTGGCTTTAGCGACACTATATGTGGCAACGGACAGATCGGTAATATAAATAGTTTGAGCTGAACTTAAGTGTACTTGTAGATCAACGGAAGAATCAGGTGAATTTCATGGTGGCGTATAAAATTTGCCCAGGTGGTTTTGATGATGAATATTCACTTGGTTTTTAGAGATCAACTTTTGGCGGTGTTGTATCTCTCAGGAAAGTATTTGCTCAAGTCTCAAGACCACATTATTCTTGCCGATTGGCGCGCGATAAATTGGTATTTCGTTCGTGATTACAGTACACCCATTTTGAAATCACTGGTGATCCTTGCAATCTGATTGGCTCTCAACAGTGCAATTTATTCCCAAATTGCACCATTTTTTACTCTAAATCGCATCCTTTCTGTAACTCATCAAAATGAAAGTGAAATAATACTAACCTATCAAATTTCATGGATAAACAAATATTAATATTGACAAAAAACTGTGTGATTTCAAAATGGGTGTAATAAAGTGGTAATTGAACTTCATGTCATGCAATTTTGGTCTGAAATCATACTTGTGATTTCAAATCAAACTCGCGCTGCGCGCTCGTTCGATTTTGAAATCACGCGTATGATTTAATCCCAAGCTTCGTAATAGTTGCACGTTCTGGTTTCCTCAGTAATCTGGTTTATCGTATTTTTCATCTTTGTTATGATTGGCTAGGTAGATAACTAATTTTACTTAGAAGGATCATTCGAAAACAAAGTGTGAGAATGATTCCACGTGCAATGGATATTGCCTGAACCCGTGGTGATTTTTATTTCCTTAGGCGTCGCTGCCCATGTCTTCAGTTCCCCCGCTGCTTAACAAACTACTCAAGGATCAGAATGTAACGTTGGGTTTCATTCTCAAAGGCCTTCAAGGTCCCCCGGTATGAACGGTATGGCAGGAATGTCGGGTTCCCCCGGACCTCAAGGACCTCCAGGATTCAAGGGAGATCCTGGTCCTCCTGGATATCCAGGAAGCCCCGGTCTTCCTGGAGCTCCGGGTTTCCAGGGTCCTCCTGGTATGGATGGTGCTCCTGGTTCCCCTGGTTTCCCCGGACCTCCTGGTTTCCCGGGTGGTAGCGGAATGCCTGGTACGCCCGGTATGCAAGGTCCCCCTGGTCCACAAGGTCCCCCTGGCCCGACTCCAATCAGATATGTAAGTACAAATAACGTTTTTAATTGAATATTTACAAGAACCAAAGGTAAACGTTAGAGGCACATATTGGTTTCACAACTGAAGAATTCCCACAAGTCTCCCGTAGCTGACTGGTAAAGCGTCAGCACTAGAAATCGGAAGTTTATAGGTTCGATTACTGTTGGGAGAAGTTGGAATTTTTCTTCCAAGTACGCATGTGACACCAACCTCGTTCCCAGGGTCTTTCATGTCAAGGTTGATGTGACACTATAGAAAAATTAAATCTTTCTCTTATTTTAATGCCTGGCTTAGTTTAATGACTGGCTAAGTCACTCTAACTCGGTGAGTCTGAAGGTAAAACACTTGCTGACGATTCAGTTTTTTCTATAAGACATTCTTATTCCGTTTGTATTCTTTTGCACAGAACGGCACAGTCAAATGCGAAGAGGACACAGCTTGGCTGCGGTGCAACGAGTACAAACACATAAGCATAATCTCTGCTTTCTGGGGAAGACGAAATTTCGGCCTGTGCACAGAACACACGGGAAACCTACAGTTTAACCAATACTGCCCAACGACGCCAATGTTTCTCACAAAAGTAAAGGACGCCTGCGAGGGAACAACCATGTGCGAAATAAGATGCACCAAGTTCTTTTTCAACGATAAAACTTGCAGTAATGTTTACAAATACTTGGAGGTCTACTACAAATGCGTGGAAGTTATTAACGGTCATGAGGTGGTGAACGAGGATAACTTACTCAACGCTAACTTTTTGGGATAAGCAAGCCAGCGAAATAACGAACGAAACAGACCGAACTTGGTATTGAACGTTACAATTGCTCGGTTCTTGGCTGTAACATTTCACTTTGCTGGAAAGAGTTGTATTTGTAAAAACGGGCTTGCCTGATAAAAATTATGAGCGAATAAATCGTATCACAACTTAGAAGGCGAAGGCTTGCAAATTTCTAATTCTTCCGCGAAAGAAGACGACGTACATGGCTCGTGTCAAATGTTCCATGTATTATATCGATTTGAGATAGTTTTCTTTCTGTACATGACATGATTAAATCATCTTCATAGAATCGATCGATATTTACTCGGTTCGACTCGTTGTTATGAAATTTAACAAATCAAATGAATGACTGTATTAGTGAGGTAGGGTCTTCAGATTTTGCTTGTAGACAGTTTTTGTTCTAAAACGTTACCATTAGTACTGCTCAGTATGAACTGACCAGCACAAACCACCCGGACTGGCACAGACCAAGAAGGAAGTAAAGATCGCTAGCTGTTCCAATTTGTTGGTGTATGATATTATAGTGCGATGTCAGTTTAATGTAATCTTCCGTCTTATATGTAAATAAACTGGTAATGGAATGGTTTACTGGTGTTCGCGCTAGTATGTAGTTCTAGAAGAGTTAATCAACCATGGTTTGCTATTATTTGGTGACAGAGATGTGAATTAAATCCACTTCATCGATGTGAAGTTCAAAGTTTGTCAATAAACGACGTTACCATTCTCCAATCAGTTACTCTTGTTTCAGCGCCCATTTGAGTTGTCTTAAAATACCCATCCGTCGCTTCGGGCGATTTTCAACGGCTCTTTTGATTCCATAACATTGCAACCCAGCCGCAGTGGTTCTCGGGAATTATTCCTGAGCACAACTGTACTGAATTCGTAATTATTCTGATACCGCATTTCATGGAGTATTTTCTCCATATGCATGAACCATCCTTCTCCAGGTAAACGGTGAGCCCTTGATGAAATTCGATAGAGCGGCCATTGACAACAAAGCTACTGCATCTTGAAAAGACATCCACTGACTGTATTATCGTAGGTGGCTCCGTCATTAAAACTTCAGAAAGTGCCCGGAACCTTAGGTCCTGGTTTGGTTCTCGTATGCGTACGACTATGCTCATATAGGCAAGATTGGCAGCAAGGCTTTTCGCGGGTTATACAACGTAAGACGGATCAGGGAATTCCTTAGCCTACATTCGAAAAAGACACTTCGGTCCACGCGTTTGTATCTTCGCACCTCGATTACTGTAATGCACTTCTTTTTTGGTGTACCTACAGGTAAATATCAACTTACATCGTTCACAGAAAGTTCAGAACGCCGCAGTAAAAGTAATTTTTGAAATTTCAAAATTTGATCATATGACACCTGCTCTTACATTGGCTCCCAGCAAAACTCAGAGTTCAGTTCCAACTGCTCCTTATTGCTTACAAGTCGTTACATAATCAAAGTCCACCCTTCATAAGATTAGAGATCTTCTCTCTGTGAAACTAGCTGCTAATTATTCTCTTCGCTTGTAGACAGCCTTTTCTGTTCATTCCAAAAGTCAACTGCTCTCGGATCGCGCCTTCGCTCATGCTGCACCTGTTTCATGGACCTCGTTGCCGTTAAATAATAATAATAATAATAATAATAATAATAATAATAATAATAATAATAATAATAATAATAATAATAATAATAATAATAATGGAGATGAGCTGCCCCTGGGTGAGCAATCGTCAAAAGAAAACAGAAAGACGATGAAATACGCGCCACTCAGATGGGAGCTGAAGCAGACGTACCCCGGGTACGAGATTTCACAGTACATCATTGTGGACGTTCTCGGGGGCTGGTCGACAGAAGTGGAGGTAGCGGTGAAGGAGCTAGTTGGGAGGCGTCACAGAGACGTCCTCAAGAAAATGCAGAGGGCATGTCTAGCCGTCACACTGAACATTGCACGTACTTTTAAGGTTGCGACACATTAGGCATTATCTTATCCGTGCTTCGGTTTGTCTTCTGCTCTAGAACTTTGAACATTTAGCATATTTTAGCGTAACTTAGTTGAGTTTATTACATATAGACATATACATATTTTAACCTTACTTTTTAATTGTACACTACCTTTTAACTCTAGTTTCACTAGCCGGAGCACAGGCAACGCCTTGGCGTCCTGTTTCCTTTTGACTGTATAGCATACAGATAGTTTTTACTGCTGCATAATAATAATAGTAAGGAATTTGTATAGCGCTAAAACTATAAACAATATTCAGAAGCGCTTTACATAAGTTAAAGTTCTATACTAATTTAAAATTAAAATATTGAAAGGTACTAAACATTAAAACAGTTAAAGGGGCACTGTCACGACAATTCCTGTTATAAGTTTGTTCAAATTGTGAGGAAGCACTAATTTGTCTTTTTCTATTGCAACAATAGCCCAAGTAACACGAAAAGGTTGATTTCAAATCATTTCTTGGAAGAAAGGAAACTAGCATTATTTATCAGTGATTTTTCCAAGTCACAATGACAAAACTTGAAAACTGTTTACCTAACTTTTTTCAAATTGTAATCCATATTTTCTCCTCGTTATCGGTGGCCATAGACCACCGTAAATAAAATTTCAGTGCACTACTAAGTGCTTTGAAGGAAAACTGCAAAATCTTGCAACATTTTACTGTTCCAAACACATCTTTGAGTTTATCCAAATTGCGTGACAGTGCCCCCTTAACCATAACAACAAGTAGCAGCCTCGCTGTTTTTAAAAAGCAACTGAAAACATTTGTTGTTGTTATTATCATTATTATTAAGAATCGCGTATTGTTTATGCGTGCGTGGTAGAGAGATATTTCAGCCCAATTTCGTATCTGTAAGTTCTTGATCAATGTCATTAAAGATTAACTTGTGAGAATGAGTATATGAAAATGATATATTTGAACTGCGGATTAATGAATCAAGCTGTGAATGATCATCGCAGTTATGAACACTACTCAAGCAGTAGTGAAAATAAAGCCTGGAAAATCCAGGTTTGTACGGGAATGGAACCCACGACCCCTGCGATACCGGTGCAGTGCTATACAAACTGAGCTAACAAGCCAACTGGGAGCTGGTCATTTTGTTGGTTCGTAATACATACGCGAGTGATGAATATGTGAGATGCAACGAACCCTCGATATAACCAATTTCCCTAGTCCCTTGGCACTTCGTCAAATCGAGGTTCCACTGTACGATAATTTCACTCCTTCGCTTCCTGTTAAACACCGGTTTTGTAAACCCGCTGATCAGTGTATCGCTCAGCATATATTGCGCATAGTACATGTAGTTAACGATAAAGCCGTCTCAGCTTACTGTTTCGCTGATGTTCGACGTTTAAAGATGTAATCATAGCGAAAAGTTGGCCGTCAAAAAAAAACAAGAGGATATGGAGGTCTTAATATATAAAAGCGACGAAAGACCGTCTCGCGTTTGGATTATCTCGATTTCTAAACACAATCTAATTTCCGCTCAAAAATGGAAGCCGAAGCGCAAACGTAAATGGGTTTTGTAAGACCAGGGAAGATGCTACAGGGCGGGCTGACATGATATAATATCTGTATTTTGGCTCGCAAAGAAACGAAAATGTTAAGATCGACTAATCTGCACATGCGATACGCGGGTGGTTTATGAAATCATTTTCCGATTCAATGGCTGATAGCAACTTTGATTTAATTTCGTATTTCCTCCCCTGGGTTCAGGTATCCCCAAAAGAGTAGAAAAATCGCAAGCCTTTATACTTACGCAAACGCCAGTTGCAGATATTTCCAAATTGTACTAAGTGATGTGTTACGTCAGCCTAAAAGTGCAACACTTTTCGCAGCTTGTCAACAACCTAGCATGCAGGTCGCCTTGAAAAAGGTACAATCTTTCGCAGTAGAAAAAAAAAAACAAAGTTTCATTCTGTGAACATGTCAAATTTGTATCAAACGCTCTGAGTGAAATGTCACAACAAAATCTTGTCACGTGGTTTTCAGCATTTGTTTAAAATATAAGGCCATGTGCTTTTCAATGCTAGGAATTGCAATGTAGGTTTTTAGTTAGTGTGATAAGACTAGTTGTGTTGGAATGCGGTCTGACTCTTTCCTTCTTACGAATCGACATGGTGTCGGAAGTAAATCTCCGCACACCCTGCCCGTTTCCTCTGATACATTAGGGAGTTTAAGAAACGAGGACACGACGGCAACGAAAACGTCATTTCAAAATATATCTTCTCGTTATTGTAGCACTTTCGCGGTTATTCCAATTTGTTCAACTTGTAAAATGTCAGCGAACTATCCAGGAACTAAATTTCTATGAACGGCGTTAAAGTAAAGAAAAAGAAATAAAAGTTTGCATCACGCCTCACGTTCTCGCGAAAACCTTAAATTTGGTCATTTCACGTTGCTGTTTTGCAGAGGACGGCAAAGATTATATACCAAAATGTAAAACGCACTTGCAGAGCTATTGTTTTAGCTCATTAAACCTATTGTTTTGGTGACGTTCTCGTTGACGTTCCCGTCCTCGTTTCTTAAACTCCCAGGTCGTCATCATGGCAGACGGACTTTGAAAAAACCTGAGGCGCTGTGTTTTTGAAGGCAACATCGCGTTAAACTGGAAAAACTTACAAGAAGTGGAAATAACTTTCGCTGCTGCACATGGTGACAAAAACGACAAGACGAAAGCATACATCTTTTTAACTTAAGCATAGAGAGAGAAACAATCAAATAGGAGAAACAAGAACAATATATCGTGGAAAACAAGAGTTTGCCACCGGCTTGTCTTTGGCGGGATGTTTTTTAGGATCATTTTTGAAACAAATGGGTTAGGATAACCTCTTAATAATATGGGGGTGGCACAGTGGAACGAGTCACTTGACGGCAAGTATGACACAAACTGCGTTGTTTGTGAGAGAAACACACACATGTACATACAAACACTTGAGAGAATTTGACAGTCTAGTTTCTTGAATTTTTGGCCATCATGCAAGCAGCATCCGTGAAGACAGCGGTTGTTGATAAAACAATCCACATGCTGCGTGTTTTTGTGATCTTCTCTCCCGTTTATCACGTTGGAATGGAACTGTAGAGCGCTTGATAACTGTCAGCGTGATTTGCGCAAAGATTTCCGCGCATGATCCGTAGAATCCAAACAAAGCCACTCACTAAGTGTTGTTTGAATTCAAGGCACCCCCTGCTGTTCTCAAATATTCGCTCCACAATAGCTTGCTTGAACGATTTTGAATAAAACCTACAGTGAAAACCACTTGATTGCCTCTCTGGCCCAGTGGGTTTTGAAAACCATGACATCAATAACACCAGGAAATGTTACGACGCTTTATGAGATTGAAAACATTCCAAACCGCGCTTTGTTCGTTAACAGAGGTGAAACACACGGCTTGTTTTTCTTGGGAAGTTTCTCTTTCTCTGTAGATTACGGATTGAGAGAAGCAGTTGTATGGGGAAACAGAATGCCGATGGGAACTGACTTCAAAGGTGAGGGCTGAGGCAAACAGGCGGAAAATCCGAACACAGGTTTTACCACCTTTGGTATTTGTAACACAAGATATCATCTGAAACAAATTGAAATCAAAATATAATCTTTATGCAAAATTCCAGCCTGGATTTTTATCACAGTCATACCTGAGGGTTATGTGTTGTCTTTAAAATTTCTTTAAGCTATCTGAATTATATTTCTCTTAAAACCAGACACAAAAAAGGTATTGCCAGCTTTATTGTCAACAAAAACCTAAAGGAAACGACCATTAGGAATTGCTTTCTCTTCGTGGCCACCCAAATTTTTAGTCGCGCATCTCAACAATAAATGATTCTCTGTTTTTATTTTATTTAACAGCGGTATGATTACGAATATTTTGAATGGAAATAAAAAAAAACGTAAAAAAATAACTTAGTTATGGATTATCGCATCCAAAAAACAGTGACTCATAAAAAACACTTGAAATGTGTACCTGTAACACTCGAAAACACACTTGAAGAGCGTTTATTCATTTTTCTAGCAAGGTAATAACTAGTGTTTATTTTGTTCAAGGACGGTGACTAAATCACTGAAAAATCACTCCCTGTTAACGTAAGCTGGTGCCTGACGCGCACGCTCAGTGACCACATTGTTGGCGGGTGTGTGGGTGTTGCGCGTTTGCAGCATGACGTAATACGTGACAAGTGGAGCCCCATTACCTAACAGCTTCGACCGCAACGGTGACCAAATTGGACTGGCATAACAGTGTCCATTTTGTGAAACTTTTGATTTTCCCCTCGGATTTCCTGGCCGTGGATACTTGAAAACAGGTAAGAGCCCTTCGGAAAAGCATTTGCGATCGCTGAACTCTTAAATTATCTGAATTATATCTGACACTAGGGGCTTGAGACACAAAATGAAACAACCCCGAAATTCAATGAAGCGAAACGGTGTTCATTTCCTTAAAAAATAACGCAAATCCCCTCTCTCAGAAAACCAGATAATTATTGCCCGTTCTAGACATCTTTTCTCTCCTCTATTTGTTTATATCGCCTGAGTTATGAAGTCCTCAAGATCTTTATTCCTGAGAACCGATATGCGAAAACAATATAACTGCCAGGTCAAACATTAAAAGCGCGTTTGACTTTTCATTTTATTCGTTTGGTTTCCTTTCCGACTAAAATGATTCGTTTAATTCTCGTTTTCTCAAAACAAATTCGTATGGCAAAAGAAAATGTGTCATTCTCTCACATTATCGAGTGTTCTTTATTAGTTTTTGTTATTTCAATGTTTGTTTCGAAGAGGACCTGTTTGATTCGATAAACATGATTAAGCATTGTGTTCAATATTATTGTAAAATTATTTTTGATTTTTTTGAAATTTTATGAAGTATAACCAATACAAAAATTGCTGCCCACGGAATTTTATAATGAAGAAAACTTTCTTTTTACTTTTGTCGCCCAAGAATTCATTGAACCGGGCAATCTGAAGCCCGAGTGTCATTGTCATAAAACGACTTCTAAACAAAACTGTGTATGGCTAATGAAACAACCGCTAAACGGATCGCTGATTTTGAAACTTTTGAGACTAAAACACCTGATGATATCTGTTTCGGAAAATCTATCCTTTTTGTGAGTCGTTTAACGATTAGATATTTAATACGCGAGGCAATAAAAACAAGCGCGAAAACCTTGCTACCTACAATTTTACGCCCCAGAATTACACACTATAGCACGCAAATTCCCTTTCTTGTCACTGGCAACAAAGTGTGAGGATATTTTCGGTTCTACCTTGAAAACGCAATAGGTATGTCTCATTGTTTTAAGCTCATTTCTTCGGATCTAAGACTTCGATTTGGTTTGAAGCTGAATAGCGTGCGTTCTGACGTGCATTTCTGCCATTTCGGCATGGAGGGACTTCATTGCCAGGTTTTGAATAGGGCAGAAATGTCACAAAGTTTGATCTAAAATGCTCCATTTGCTTTGTCGTCATGCCTCACCAGGATGTCTGAGGAATACTCCCTTTACGGTAGAGTCGCGTTTAGGGTTGTGGAAGGCCAGATGGAATTTTTCCCCTAATTTTCGACTTTTGAGTTGATGGGAAAAGTAAAATGCTTACAAATCATTTTGAAGGTTATTCTACTCTAAAACAGCAGATTTAACTGAGGTACTTTTACAAAATTTGGTAATATTTAGGTTTCATTGGTATACAAGCAACTGTTCGACAGTTGGCTTGCGGTTAGTTTGTTGCTTCTTATAATATAAACTGAAAAGACTTTTTCATCTCGCTGTTGAACTTTTCAACATCTATCAGGTCCCCCTGGGTTCAATTATTCGTTTGATTTAGTATCACAACCTTAACATAACGGAATGATTCCACATTTCTACGAATGAAAGTGTTCACTGAAAATGTATGAAGTACTTGAAAGTACACATGTTCTGCTGAAGCCTGCTTACATTTGAGAGGTGACGCCGCGAGGTTGCACCCACCAAGTTACATTACATTGACAGATCGAAGGAAAGACTTAAGCGAGTGTCAGGTGCTGTTGCTAGGGTAATTTGTACGGTACATTGAAAATCGTGATTGTAAAGTCATTTTTAAAACTCGTTAAAACGTGATGGCACCGAGCCCAAGGGATATTCTGTAAACCAGTCCACATTTTTGCCTCGGCTCGTCACTGAAAACGCGCGGGTCTTCTGAAGGATGCGTGAGAGAATCCACGCTTTCGGTGTCTTGATCTTCGCGACTTTGCATTTCCGTTTAGGAGAGAGGACACTTCGAGGGTTCGTATACAAATGCACATACTGTTTGTGATTTTATAATGCACATAATTGCAAGAAGGTACGAACGAAAGGGTGATTCATGTTATCGGCCTCTACCATCCACTTGGTGCTAGGCATTTACTTCCAGGTAGATTTTGACGGTCTTAACTACTTATTGGTTGTCAGTGATTAGGCTTCTTTGTCTTTTAACATGACGCATGATTCCAGCAGCAGACTGATCCAGGAGCCCATTCTGGGACAAGTGATCCTCATTTGCAATAAAGACCCTGGCCAAACTATCGAACAAAGTTGGATTCAACGTTCCAACTTTGCTCGATCCAACATTGTTCGAACGTTTGGCCGCCCATGTTGGAGGATGTTCGTCCAACAATTTTTGTTCGATCAAGTGTTGGATAGAGTTTGCTTTTGATCAAACATTACGTCCAACAATTTTGCTTGACGAAAAATGTTGCAGTGTTCTGCCGCCCTTCCAACAAAGTTGTATCCTGAAGCGAATCACCTTCGCCCTGCTAGCCAATCAATAATCGCTATTTTTGGTGCTCTGAACAGCTCTGGTACCAAAAACATTAACGCTAGCGCTATAGAAGCGCTTTTCGTTTCCGTGTTAGCGCTATGTTTCAAATTAAATTTTGCGCCAACTTGTACTGGTAGCTTGTTTCGTCTAGCAATGTTGGATAGTGTTTTGCCACTATCTCAACAATCACATCCAACAATGTTAGATGAGGGATCCAACTTTGGTCGATAGTTTGGCCGGGACTTAAGCTCCGTGGATCATGGGCAGATGAAAAACAATAGTAAAACTTGATTTAGGGCTCAACTCAATAACATGCAAATAACCTCAATTTACGTTTCTGGAAAAGTGAAAAAGTCGTCGAACAAAGGAGCGTCATGATAACAGACACAAACTCAAAGTGCTTAAATTCGAATCTGCAGCAGATTACAAAGCGCTCGAGGAGTGTTGTAAGACTACAAGAACAGTAGAGATTTTAGCTCCAGCTCTTTGGTGAAGTATTCACGCTTTTAGTGATCGGAGAACATACGTGTGCTTGGGTGGCATGATCAATCAATGATTCTCCGTTGATAGGCCAGGCAAAGTCTACCCAAACGTCTTCTTCTCCTCCTTTAACAGTTTTATTTGAATTCTACAGAGGGATGACTTGGACAGGGAAATAACAATTTAAAAGGGAGAGAGAAAAGGTTTACGAAGGCGCCATATTAAATTTCTTGAGTGAATGACGTCATTCCTTCCCAGGGTATCACTGCAGGTACCAGTTACGCGCCACCGAGGAAAAAAGTGACTTAACCGGAAACCTAAGTTGTCAATGTTTGTCTTATCTTGTGTTCTTCAGGACATGAAGGCTGATTCAGGCCTGCTGAGGCTGGCTTTTGGCCTTGCCTTGTTTGTAGTAGCGGTAAGTACTTTTCAAAGAATTATCGTAAATGTCCACTTGAAGCCAAGAGAATTTGTCTCGTATAGATGTTCACTAATCGTAACCCAGACTAAAAACAAAACAACCACTACAAACTAATTGATCGGGGCTTCTGCACTTTATAACTTGCCGATGTTTCTCTCATTAAACAAAATCATGACTTTATAGGGGACGAGAAGGGCTGTACATGACGACCTAGCCACGGCTAGCTCTTTAGTTCACCAGTTGAATGGGTGAAATGATTTGTTACATTTTAACGGCTGAATTGTAGGAATATGACACACTAACTAAGAGTATCAGTTCGGTTAAAGAAAGCATTCTTTCTTTCATACATCTGGGCGACACCTATACAATATCAGCTAATAGTCTTGCATAAAAGAAGCTAACCACCAGAGCTCACAATATTGCTCCCATCCAGGGCCTATCTATGCCAGTACTTGCTGATGTACGGTACTTAAACAGTGTATTACGCCTGTTCAGCTGACAGAGTTGATGTTGCTATGTGGAAGAGTTTGCGCTAACTTCCTTTCTAATCAACGTTTTCGAGGCCGTGTGCATGGAAACTGATATGAACAAAATGTGTTGTTTATAAAGAACCTGACAAAAACCTATTCTTTTTCTTTCAGCACTGTTCAGTTGTACCACGTAAGCCACGTCTCGTTAAGCGGTATTCCGAGGCTGACAATGCCATGAACTACTACTGGCACGAGCATCTACCACTGGGATTTTTCGTGAATGGCCAGGGCGGTTTAATGGGTCCCCCAGGTCCTCCCGGACCACCGGGACCGCCTATTAACTACGGAGGTAGTGGAAGTGGAAGTGGCGATGCTTACACCCGTGGGGGTATTCCAGGACCTCCGGGTCCCCCTGGACCACCTGGTCCTCCAGGAATGGGAGGCGCTCTTAGTGTGAGTAACGATAGATCTAAGGGCACAAGTTAACTTGAAGCCTGGGTCGAAAGTATTTTCTAGGACAGTTTTCAGTGTAGCGAGACCTTGAGTTGTCAGAGCAAAAATAGCTAAACAGTGCTGGAGAAAGATCTTCATAGTAGTAGCAGACGTGGGAAATGAAGTCATGACTGGATAATGTTTTTTTCACTAACATCATAGTTTGTTTTCGCTTGCAAAATATCCTAATCATAGTCACATACCCAAATATATAAGTCTGATTCGAATGATTTAGAAACTGCGATACTCTGAACGCGCCTATGACAGCTCCGTAACCAGGTCTTCAAATCGCAATGTTGATCAAAGAATGCTTTGTGGAGTTTAATTTCTTTTTTCATTCCTCGATTACTATAATCATATCCTGAAACACTTGGGGCTCTTTGATTTATCCGTCCGGAGAAATTTTTTGCTGTTGTTAGTTGTCTCCTTCCTGATCAATTGAAAAAAGGCTGCGACAGGAAACTAACATTTCCTCATGCGTGTCACAGGGCAAACAAGAAACTATCACATGCGAAGGCGAGAAGGAATGGATCGAGTGCCCTCAATACAGAGTTATCAAGATCAATTCTGCTTTCTGGGGCCGCGATGACGAGGGTACGTGTACTACAAATGGCGTCCAGCATGGGCTTAGCACCAACAAAATGTGTCCACAAGACGAATCCAACACCATGACCAAAGTGGAAGGACAGTGTAAAGACGAACGAGCCTGCGAGTTGGCCGCCACTTCAACTTTCTTCGATAAGACCGACTGTGGAGAAGTTTATAAATATCTTCGGGTCAACTATGAGTGTCTACCTAGTGAATCGCGAGTCAAGGCGGCTCTTCAAAGATCAAGAATCAGCGGTTAATTTGACTTTCCGATTGGTTCCCCGAGTGACACTGCATTGGTCGTAACGTGTAACGCTACAAACGTTTTCACCGCCTAATACTGTTCTGCAGTCTGAAGCATCCGGGACTTCAGCATTCATGATGACGTCATCACAGGCATGGGCAGTGGTTGGTAATTGCTTATTCGATTGCGAGGACGAAACGCATCTGTACGTGTAAAGCTTCACGAAGACATTTCAAATTAAGTTTCTTTCCGCGAAGGAATAGCGTGTAGAGCAGTGCTCGGAATTTTTTTCTTGTCATGTTAGACGGTTGAAAACATTTTAACAATGAATGAAACAGAAGGAATCAACTTTGGACATGTTATTTGCGTTCAGTTTTTCGAAGAATACTGTGTAAAGCATTTTGTTAAATTACAAAGCAGTTCCTTTCGTTCCTTAACGCTACACATTATTTTTAATTTTCAATGTGTATATAGAAACATTTCTAAGATACGTTTAACTCATTTTTCGACAGAAGGAACCAGTGATTGCACGGACTCAAGTAATGCGCAATGTCTAAATATAGTTGTTAGCAAACATCAACAAGTAAATAAATGAAAATTAAGTATAGGAATCACATACATTATTGCAGATGTCGCATGCCCGTGTAAGTAGGATTTACAGACTGACGCCATTAACACATATTTGTGACAGTAAAGCATTATGATGTTTGAAGTGTATCGTGTTTGAGTGATGTTGAATATAGGAAATAATAAACGTTTTAATTTAACGATGTTCCCTCTTAATATTGAAGAGCACCTAAGCTCGCAACCGAACAGGTATCATTTAGAAAAACCTGGGGAAAATGTTTCAAGATCACGCGTTTCTTTCGTTCATATATCCTCTGCTATAGCGTCTCTCCTGCAATAGGCCATTTCCGAATTGCCTTTACCCCCTTTTTCAAAGCGAGGCCTGGTGTTCAATCATTCGTATGAAAATGAGTTTAAATTGCATTTGAATGAAAACTTATTTTCATATAAAAGGATGAGCACCAGGACTCGCTTTGAAGAACGGGCCAAAGGTAATTCGGAAATGGCCTATTCTAGTCTGGCTTAGGAGTTGATCAAAACTAACTTACGAAAATAGGGCGTGGCTTGTCTGATGTACTCTGCCTCTTATCCAGTTCGTTCTCATTAGCTCGAAATCGAACAACATCGACCTGTAGCAATAGCTATAAACGATTCGGGAAAGTGTGATTAGAGAGGGGAGGCTATCGACACCCCCTAGGGCAAACAACAACAACAACATATTGACTTCATTTTACAATTTGTTAAAAAGGCCTTTGAAGCCGGCAGTTAGCACAGCTATTCTAGGCGGGCTACTGATACTGTATATAATAAGAAAATAGGGAAAGTAAGAGGTTCTTAACCGGTCCAAGAGAAAGCTATAGCTATAGTTAAAGTGCAAAAAGTGAAACGCCAGTTAAGGCTGAATGGGGGTAGTCTTTACTTGAATATACGGGATAACAACTTAACCCCACGACCAATACGGTTCCTATATCCTTACTCGATGAGGCATTTCCCACACTAAGCATTATCCACAACAACTTATTTTTATTGAAATATTTTTGATCGGTGCATTAAAGAACATACAAGATTCTCTTGCAGGAATCTGTCTATTTTATTCATATTTTTCGTAAGGCCGGGCCGGAGAGAGTCCTACACTAGCCCACAACTATCGCTTGCCTAGTTGTGGATACAGCACATGGATGGTATCAACTACACTAGCAGTGTGTACATCGATTCTGTGTTCAGTCTTGTATGCATGTGTAACTGAGAGATATTGCATCCAAAATCAATGATGCTGCACGACAGAATGTCACTTATCTTATGGCCTGGAAGCCGATACAGCAATCCCGGCGAAGCCCGCGTAAACTGATCACTACCCAAATACTCATGGACGTTTTTATCAAATGTAGAAAGCCCCTGCAAATGAGCATATGCAAGCCCTGGATTTGTTTATTGCTATCAGTTTGTATCCCAGTAGCCGAGATAATGTCATGGAGAATGTGGAAGCGGTCTTATGGTCACAATTAGTCTTATCGTATATCGCATTCGGCAAATTTGTCCGAGTTCGCTATTTTCTCTTGAATTGGCCCACTATTCAATGAACCACGAAACATCGCACATTTTGGCGCCGAGGTCCTTGAATACATTACTGAAATTGAACACCGAATGTTCGAGTCATGATCCCAAGTGTCTTTATCGTCATCCTTAACAATTGCTTTCATCTTGGCTGCATTACCATGTCGCCTACAGAAAAATGTTTGCTCCATCTTTCCATCCAGTTACCAAAGAGAAATATATCGAAAGCTACCTAGCGCCCATTCCGCTCATCATCCTACAATCGTACACAACTTTCAGAAACTTTGGAACACCGGGGCACAAGGACTTCTCAAAGAAGATATCAGATACAGGCACAAAACAAAACGGCTGCTTCTCACAGACGGAAATCAACTTTTCCAATGCGTACTTTGCATCAATCGGAGGACAGTACTTCAGTTGTTTCGAAGGTTTGTCGGGAAGGCAAGTTTTCAGATCGTCCCTTCCCAGAACGCGGAGTTGATCTTTAGCCCTTCTTCCTGCCCGGCGCATGAAAGAGATAACAAGTTTCCCTCGCATCCCAATGCCGTGGCGTTGGCTAGTCTCACCCAGTTAGTAAGTGTGCTTTCGAAAGGAAGACTGGACACAATCGCAAGAAAGGAAAAACAACAAAGAAAAATCCATTCAGCCAAGTGACACATACTGTTTAAAGAAACTTCAAACTTGCACTCGAAAATACGGGCGAAATGTCCGGCAGTGATACGCTCTGTGGTTTTCAAAGGAACCGTTGTTTATTGAATCAACAGTCATGTTAGAGAACAGGTGTTTCATAATTAAGTACTTTTGTACACGCCACTTAAATTCTCTGACACGCCACCAGTTGCAGTGGTGTAGTGGCGCTAGCTTCACTTGTGTACAGAGGAGTTTTTATTTGGATTCGTTTGTTCGCTAGTTTGTTGACCAGCAGCAAGATGAAATACCGTGACTTACATTTTGAGAATATTAAAGGGACAGATTATGGCGATAACAGATTCAGAAATATTTTCCATAGAATGAATCGGGAAAAAAAAAAAGAAAAGAAAGGAAAAGAAAAGAAAAAAAGCTACATGAAGAGTGTATTCGGCTGGACTGAATTTTCTCTCGGATGAAATAGGTTTCTTGATGCCGAATTTCCTACATTGTGCGGTGACAAAACTCTTAATTTTCAACTACTCAACACCTGTAAATTTCAATTTGTCACTTTTCGTCCCTGTTTGCTTTATTCTCTATGAAGTTGACAAGAGCTGTGTTACGATGGATATTACTAGAAACTGAACGGAAGGCATCTTTATACGCGATTTTAAATCGGCTGACAGTAATTTCAGTTTTGACACTATAAATTCGTACGCGGTTTATTGCACTTCAAAGTAAATTTGAATATCTTCCGCCTGAACAGCGACATATTGCTTATCTCGTGCATTTTTGTGTAAACGCGCTCAAGTCGCTAGAGAAAGAAAAGAGTGCAGTTAAATATATGAAATATCACAGGGTAATTTAACCCTCTGAAAGCTTAATGAGCGAAACCATGAGTCCAACGATGAAGTTCATAGGTGTTTTGACTCCATGAAAGGAATCCCGACGTGTGACATATGGAACAATATTTTACTGTGATACGGTTTCTTAATCTAAACAAGACGTTTTTACTCCGTGAACGATTCCAAAGTGCGCATGACCATTTAGTTATCACTCATTACTTTCCTCTGCTTCTGTTTGTCGTCACTGATTTCCAGTGAAGTTTTAGAAAATTATTAAATCCGTACTCTAAAGCTTAAAGGATAAAAGCTCAGCGCAGTACCATGTCTGAGCTAGAGTTCTTTTACCGGCGTCAGGTCTTTAATGACAGTGTGACCTGTGTTTGTGGGACACCCCGATGACCTGATCATCAAACATGACAGGTGGCAATTTTACCCATGTGAAAATGTAACGATCATCTATTTTCTTCCCACCAAAACCGTTGGCTATTGCTAGAATTAATTGGGAGGATGGCTTCTTCCAAATACAATGTCTTCTTACGATGATGGGTTTCATTGATACTAAACGCTTCGCTGGGACTGAAAGACGAAAAACACGCATGCGCCATCGAGCATCTAGCATACCTTGGAAATGAGATAATTACGTTGGGCAGAGGATGACTTTATGAAAACAGCATTTGCACGCACCGACGGTCTGTCACAATTTTAGGAAAAAATTAGGAAATTCTTCCCTTCCAAGGTATTTTTTGATAGATTCTTGTTCTAGATTCTATAGAAATTTTTCTGTCTACAATCTAAATTTGAACGTCTGTTTTTGTGTTACAGCCTGCTCGATTTGCTGGTCACCCGGGCAGCCTACCTGTGACTTTATATTACAAGGTAAGGAGCTAAATATGTGTTTTGATGGGGTTTTTATGTTGTAAGACAACTTAGAAATCGTGCATTTCCTTTCGAACCATTACAATAAAACAGTAGCCGCGTGGCTTCAATTTACGTGCTATCTTAGGCACAAGACTTTCATCAACTGTGCCCATCGACGTCACCTTAGTACATACGCCTGTCTATTGTAAGCTTAATAAAATACGAGACGAGAAGCGAACGGAAATAATAACCGAATAACTACTATACTGGAGCTGTCGTCATTTGTTGGTCAAAATGAAAGTCTGCCGATATGAACCAGTGATTTGTGTTTAGATCTGCTATTATCCACACTTATGTTCAAGAACGTTCCTTAGCTACCTTTTATTTTCGCGGGGTTATGGTAAAAATGGTTGCGAGTTTAAGCCACCAAAAATAACGAAGAAAGATGTATATTTACAATTTCCTAGTTATTAACACGGCTGCCATCATTGCTCATCAACATGTACTTGCACAATGCCAAGCACCAATGCTGGAAATTAGTTTCCGTGGGTTATATTATAAGGATCCTTCAGGAAAGTGACAACAACGAAAATTAAAGAAACGCTTTAAAAGCTGTCATTAAGGCAGCCTGTTCCAGGAAGTCAGATTCGGTTCAGGTTGTCTTAAGCGGGCAGCGCAAGCCTGCAAAGGGGCTCCATCTCAACATCTTGCCATCTTGCTCTGGCCTTCCCTCCTTCTTCACAATCTGATGGCCAGCAACATTCAGTTTTGCTCTGTAACAGACGGTGTAGCGTTTTCTTTTCTCTTCGTCTTGCGTGCCGGTGGCGAAAATTTGCATGGACCATCAGGAAGTAATACCTTGATTACCATTGTGTTCTGTACCAGGAATACGTATATATTGATTTTGTCTTTCTCTACAGCACTTGAACGAAACTGGCCAAAGAGCAATAAAAAACGGCAACCGGTGCCGAGGGTCATCCACCCGCTAAAAACAGGTATGATATCATGCATGTAGATTAGGATTATCTGGAGAAATCTGCAGAATAATTCCTACTGAAAACACAATGGCAATTGTAACGGATTCATATCGCGCAATTCCAGATTATTCAGTACAGTACATGTTTAAGTGGGATTTGCAGTGCAGTTAACGAGGGATGAGTTCGGACTTCAGTTTGTGAAGCAGCGAGAAAATAACACTTTAACTCATTCACGACGGGCTCTGCAATTTTCGGTCACTGAAGACCGGTGCTTTGAAAACCTGTAACTTTTCCAAATCCCGGACTATGTTTGAAATGAGCGATTATTATTGCCAAATACTGAGTTTCTGAAACTTTATCACCCCGTAAACCTACTGAAAGTCCCGATTTTCCTTGAATATGACTGTTTATTCCGTTGCAAAACCTAAAAACGCTCTAGAAAAACACCAAAAATAAGCAACTTTGTTTTGAAGTTTTGAAGACAAAAAAACCTCTTCAAGCTAAAAGTCCCCATTGGCAGTAAACTTCGACTCAACTTCTTGCAATCTGTTCCAATTTGCCCGCTCACTTCCTTAGCCCGACCTGGTAAACGCTATTCGATTTCAGTTGCTCTTCCTGGTCTTATATGTTCGCTTTGTGACCCAAAGGAATTCTGGGATATTCTTGGATAACTGCCGCGTGTTAGTCCGCCAATTTTCATTTCAGATATTTTTTAGAACCGTGTCGAGCCACCCGGTTCTGCTGGCAAAATATTGCAGCAATTGCGTTATTTACATGTCAAAACTCGTCAAAATTGCCATGCGAGGTCCCGGAATCTACTCACAGATCGGCAAGGAACACAACTTCACTTCGTGAATCACCATGACTCGATCGAAACCTTTCGGCGGCTCACTTGGTGTGAAATTGCTTCTCACCTCTGTCTTCTTCCAGAGGATTGCCTCTACTCACCAACCCAGCTTTATGATGTCAGGCAGGGGGCTTCTGAGGTGGAAAATGGCTCGAAAAACACATTTATAAATCAAATACCTACCGAGTTGTAGCTGACTGATCGTTTACAAATAAACTACAGCTAGCGTGACAAGCGTGACATGAAAGATAGAGTCTTCGATGTTGTGTACCAGCGAAATCTCCCTTATATGGAATAACCAGATCGACTTGACCTCAAACCCTCGAAAATTACAGAAAAAGACGTAAAAAATGGCCGCCGATAATGAGTTAAAGAGAACACCGCGTGCCTTGTTATAAGACAAGATTAAATTTGTAAGGGTCAGTATTTTAATACCAACTTGCAGCTACTGGGATCATGAAACTTAGGAGTTGTGGATCGCTGACCATTGATTTTTGTTTCAGCCTAATTATGAAGCTGGTGCTCACAGCATTGACAACGATTTTATTCGCCGTTTAACGGAATGCAAGGTTAGTGAACCGAAGGCTCCAATTGGGAGTGTTTATTCCATTGAGTCAGTAGAGCCAAAAATGAGAACAAGGGATGTTGCGCCAAGTAGCGGAGTAAGAAACAAATCATTATTACTTGCCGACTGTTTCTTTTCCTTTTCCTGGTAGAACAGGACGATGTTACCATGCTATTTTGTTTTATTCCTGGGGATCTTGAAAGTTAGCGACAACTTCACTTCTTGAAATGATAAGGTCTAGAATAAATTTTGCTCGGAACGTACGTGCACAAAAACGAACATCCGAAATCACATTAAAAAAGTAGTAAGCGTAGAATACTAAAACGAGATTTTGCCTGTGATGTGCACGAGCGACAGCATTTATTTTAATGTCATCCCACAGCTTAGTGATGTCCCTGACAACGTGCAGCTTCAAAAAGACTCAGACATAAACCTCATGGAAGTGCTAGAGAGCCTCGCACCAGTCCCTAGCGAAGAAGTGGTAGCTATAAAACCCAAGGGAGAGGGAATAGAAAGATTTAGACGAAGAGTGGAGCCCGCGGGCGCGGTTTTCTCTCTTCCAGACCTTCCAAAGCCTAAAGAAAATAACTCTATTTTTAGTCAGAGACAATTTTCGGATACCGGAGCTGTGCCTTCTTCAGGGGAAGGCGAATGGGACAGTGGACATGCAGCCTCGTCAAAAACAAAGAAGAGCGTAATCGCTGGAGAAGATGCTTCCGGTTCTGGAGAAGCATCAGGAGCTGTTGAACAAGAGAAACCAGTATTGTTGAAACCGGCTGAGTCGGCTGGAAGTGCGGAAGAGAGTTCGGGAGTTTCGTCTGCGGTGTCAACCGCTGCGACCGAAGGCGTATCACCTTTATCTCAGCCACCACCAGTGGCAATTTCACAACATTATGTAGACAAAGAGATTTCTACGGCCACTAGTACCGCAGCTTTTAACGCTGCAGAGCCTGAGGCACCTGGAAAAGCATCGAGCCAAGCAGGCAATTTCAGTAAAGAGGCACTATCAACAGAGGAAACTCAAAAGGCAAACCCCACGATTCAAGCTGTACCTGCGGCCAGTGGATCAGGAGAAGGACCTAACCCAGTACCATCTGTTGATGTTAACCACAGGAACGCAGTATCCGAATCAGAAAACAGCGGGAGCGGTTTGAATGCAGATGAACTTGCCTTCATTGCCGGTCTTCACAAAGCCAAGAAGCAACAGAACACTGAAGGTGAGTCGCAACCGAAAACAAAACTGCCAGGGAGTGTAGGAAATGATGCCGATGATGAAAGCGATGATGACGATAGCGAGAGTGGAGATGCAAGCGGAGAAGAATCTGATTCTAGCGCGAGTGGAAGTCAGGAAGATGAAGAAGTAGCATCTGGATCTGCTGAGAGTCAGGATGCTGAGGCTCACCGGAGATCAGAAGTGAAGCAATCAGCCGAAGAGGCCACATCGGGAGAGGATGAAGATTATGAAGATGAAGAATCAGGTTCCGGTTCAGCGGATGAAGCGGATGACGAAGACGAAGACGACTCGGAGGAATCGAGCACTGATGAACCACAAAGAAAGGCCACAGTTATAGAAGTAGCTAGTGGCTCTGGAGTTAGTTTCATCTCGGGTGTTAACAAACCGGAAAGCGACGAAGGATCTTCAGAGAGCTCTGGTGAAGATGACGAGCCTGAGAACGACATGCCAGGTAGTATTGGTCAAGTGAAAGATATTGAAAAGCTTGAGCAAAAGACCAAAACACCGGCAACTGCCCCAGGTCTTGCAACCTCGTCCGGGTCTGGTGCAGCTATGCTTAGCAACGTCGAACCAGAGTCAGGCTCTGGTGAGGCGACGGTACCTAAACGTCAGGACTCAGTTGTACAACCACTAGAAAAACCAGCAAGAACTGCGGCGTTAACAGGATCAGGAGAGGAAGAGCTTCCCGGAAGTGTTGGTGGTATAGCTGATTTTGCAGAACTAGAATCGCAAGCCGTTGCTAATTCCGGTGCATCTCAAAATTCGGAACCATCTGGCTCAGGAGATTCTACTTCAACTTCATCTAACAGTGTAATTACCCCTGGGGAATCACTACTACAACAGGTATTACCGGATGTATCGTCAGGTTCCGGAGTATCAGACAAAGAGGAAGAAAGCCTACCCGAGAGTGTAGGTGGGCAGGTTAACCTGGACGAATCACAAATGTCCTCCAACGTGGGTTCCGGAGAGGAAGCAGTGCAGATAGTACATCCCGCATCAACTGTTCAACACGAAGGATCTGGAGTTGCAACAACGGAGGCTGGATCAGGAGAAAGTTCTCAAGCTTTTTCCAGTGTTCCCCTAGATTCCATCGTACACGCTTCCGACATTTCTGGGTCGGGAAGTGATCAACAACTAGGTGGTTCGGGAGTTACGGACAACTTTTTAGAGATACCATCATCAGATGATGAAACCCTTCCTGGCAGTGTTGGAGCCATGGGTCCTAATCTCATGACCATGGCTTCCCCTGAAAACAAAGCAGGCTCTGGTGCGGCTGAACAGTCTGGTGCTGGATCTGGAACTGGCTCTGGGATGCAAGATGAGCCCAATATGATGAACGCATTTAACTTTGCTGACAGTTCTGGATCGGGCTCAGGACAAGTGGAAAAGGGCGAGAATAAAACAAAGAGTACTATTGTGAGAACGAAAGTTGCAAAACCTGTCGAGGCTCTCAACAATGAGAATGAAACAATCGAAAAGGCCAACGAAACCACTGTTATTGCTCAGAAGAAACCTACAGACAATAAGGATGTGGAAACTAGTGGAGGATTTGGACTTGGACTTGAATCCCTGAGGCCTTCCGCGGGTTCCGGACTAGTTGATGAATCGTTACCGGGTGGTTTTGGTTATGCCGATAGTTACGACCTTCAGTCTCTGGCGGGATCTGGAGGGGAGGACGCTTCAGGGTTTACTTTTCAACCCGGATTTGGATCCAATCTCATGGATAAAGGTATCTCAGCATCAGGATCCGCATATGCAGATTCTATGTCTGATTCAGGAGATATCAGCAGCGGTAGTGGTACCTTATCAGAGGCCGATGAGTCCGCAACTCTAGCGAAAAAGGACTATACGCCAATATCTTCAGCTTCAGCATCAGCATCAGCAAGTGCAGAACAGGATAGTGGATCGAGTTCTGGATCTGGCTCGGATGCACTGCCTATTGTCAAACACACCTACCTTCCAACACCAAAGAGAGTCGGGAAAGGAATTTCGTCTACAACATTGGCTGCATCAGCATCAGGGTCTTCTTCCGCGTCTGGCCTCTCAGATTCAGGTGCAAGTGCCCTTCCAGGAAGCGTTGGTATCGAGGAGTCCTTTTCAACTTCAGGATCTGCAGTCTTCGATACCACGACGACACTGAACGAGGGAACAGGTTCTGGTTTCTTCCCCAACATCTCGGATTTTCTTAATACTGAAGAAAGCTCCGCCTCTGGTGAAGAAGTAGTCAACGTGATTGAATCCGGAGCCGGTGAAGGATCAGGTGTGCAGTCATCTGGAGATAACGGTGTTGAAGAGACGATCCAGCGATCTCAAACCGGCAAAGCGAAGACGTTTAGTTTCAACCTAAATTCTGGACTGCAAGCTGATGCTCTTTCAGACACGTTGGCAAAAATACCTTTGGGGTTCGGTTCGGTTCGGGCAGTAGTTATGGCTTAGGTTCTGGTACTGGGATCGATTACGGCTCTGCGTCAGACTTCCTATCAGGTTCAGCGGGTAGCGGCACCCTAGAGCTGACTCCAGCTACAAGTCCCTCTGATGCAATTGTTGACTTGTTTGGCAACGCAGTCAGTAACGCTGAAAAAGAAAGAGGCAGCGAGTCGAGTAGCAGTGCTTCTCTAAGTGGAGAAGGATCTTCTGCTAACCATCACAAGAAGGGAAAGAATAGGAACCGAATCCCAGTCAGTGGTGATTTCTCCGATGAGAGCAGTCCAGAAGAAAGTGAAGAAAAAGAGGAGGTAAGATTACATCAGTTTCAACTCGAACAATAATAACTTGCCATTTCCAGGTTATAGGTATAAGGTTAATTTCACTCGTTAACTCTTTCGCTTCCTGTTAAACATTTTGTGAATCCGCTCATCATATATTCCGCATATGTACTAAGCTGAAATGTATCGAATCGAGGTGCTATTTCGCTGATGTTTGCCGTATAAAGATATAACCCTAAAGAATAATCGGCGGTCCAGAACTTGGAGGTCTTAAGAGCGACAAGGGTCGTTTTGCGTTTGGATTCCAAAACATTGAAATTAAAGCCGAACCACAGACGAGGAGGAGGCAGGAGTGGCCGAGCGGTTAGGGCGCTGGATTTCAATGCGGTTGTCCCGGGTTCAAATCCCGCTCTGGCCACTAGCTGGTGTTGTTCTGGGTAGTCCCTGGTTCAACTCCTCGGTCATCCTTGTAAATAGCCAACTGGTTTGCCTCCGGCCAGTTGGGATTCTTATCATATTGAGTTTATTTGAATTATTTGTTTCTCATATACTTTGTATTTGTACCATTATCCCTGAAAAGCCCCGATGGGGAGAGGATAATTAATTAAAAATAAATAAAGTTTTTAAGACCAGCGAACTGATGCTACAGGACTGTAAATGTTTTTTTCAAATTTTGATTTGCATTTGATTTTAAGAATTGTTTGAATGATCTTTTGAGCTGAAATAGTGTAATATCTGTATTTTGGCCGAACTGCTGGATAAGCTTTCCAAATCACCCAATTATCCAACCATAAGACTGTACAACCAAAATTACGATCAGGAAAACGGCCAAATGAAAAAAAAAAAACAAATAACAGATGAGGAGGAACTTGTTATTTACAATTTTTTCCAGGATAGAGGGAGCAGATAGAAACGATGAGGGTTGTTGCACTTACATTTGACCCTACAAAGACTTTCATTTCGCAAAATCGAAGTAATGTTGAGATCGACTAATTCCATTTGTGGGTGTAATGTGATACACGTGTGGTTTTTAATTCATTTTCCGAGTTCAGTTGCTCATAACCACTTAGATTCTTCTGGGTAGTGAGCGACCTGATCAACTGTAGTAAACTCAGTCTGACAGTAAAGCTAGACTCCATAAGGAGTTAGAGTAGATTTATCTCAGGTCATTCTGAGAAAGAGACGTTCGTTGAGAGAGTACATGTGCATGGATATGGTCACATATAATCTCGAAGGTGAATGATGTTTTGATATACGTTTTTAATGGAAGGTGCTTTATCAAATGATTCCAGGTTTTCGTGCAAATAAACCCTTCTCATTAAATCTATTGGTGCACAGCGTTTTTGTCAAAAATCACTTTCTTTTGGTTACGAAAGCCATAAAGTTAACAAATTTATATTATTTTTAGGTTGAATACGATCTGCCCAAGCCTGGAGACACAGTGGATCAGAAGTTATTAGACCGCTTCATGATCAGTCAAATCTTAGAACAAAATCTAACGTTATTTTACGGTGGCCTGGCTGGTCGTCCTGGGAAACAAGGTCCCGATGGTCCCGCGGGCCCGTCTGGCCAACGGGGTATGACGGGGCCCCTAGGTCCCCCCGGTCCTCTCGGAGAAGTAGGAGCTCCTGGTGCTGATGGTGAATCTGGTCTAATTGGTCCTCCGGGTCTCCCTGGTGCATCTGGTATGAAAGGTGAACAGGGTCCACCTGGTCTTATGGGATTAGCTGGAGAACCCGGAGCCCCTGGACTTCCAGGTCCTTTGGGTAACGAGGGACCCGCTGGTCCAGAAGCTGTGATGCCGGTGAGAATTTCATCGATTTGCTTTTTTGGAACCTTTAATCTGGGGCGATCTAAACGTTTGACCCACGAATGTTAAACGAAAACGTTGATTTTACATTGTGTACCAGGGCGTGCTGTGGCATCGACATTTTTAATGGCTCAAACCGTTTTCTTTGGTACACTGTGATTGTCCTATAGATTTTACTGAAATAACTGTTTTTATCGACAGAACTGTTCTTACATCTGCGAAGGAGAGAAGACTTGGCTCCAGTGTAAACAGTATGAAACCATCAAAGTAAACCGTGCCTTCTGGGGACGCGAGGAAAACGCGTTCTGCCCGGAGGCTCCAGTCGGACTTGTCACAGACAAACCGTGTGAGACCGACCCAGAAAACACATTCCGGAAAGTCGAAAGCCAGTGCAGACACAACCAGGCGTGCGAGATCGTAGCTTCTAACACGTTTTTCGACGACCCAACGTGCAAGAACACTTTCAAGTACTTAAAGCTTTGTTACGAATGTATTCCGGATGAGGTGCACGCAACGGATGTGTTGCTTGACCAGGGAAAGCGAAGAAAGAGAGGGACACGTCTAGAGGATGTATTGAGAAAACGCCGAGAAAAATCCAAAGAAAAATTAATGGAAGATCTGTGGAAACATCCATATCACGGCACAGTCGTGTAAATGGGTGTAAGACTTAAGACTTGATACCCTGTATCTGATAATTAAGAGCTCTGTAAATAGTCAATTGTTTTCCGTTTTCGCAAGGTCGGCATAAGTTGGACTGGCTACGTGGCAAAATGATTACCATCAAACTCTATGAATGACAACTGTATTAGGAATCAGCAAATGACGAAGCTAGGTTTGGGAAAATAAAAAAAACCCTAGTCCTTTCATTTCAAAACAGCTTTTTAGTTTACATTTATCTTCGGATACTATTAATATTTACAATAAAACAGTCTCGCTTCCTAACTACCTCATTTCAGCTGTTTTGAAGTTTGGAATGGTAGGACGACGTAGTGACATATTCGTTCACACCTGAAGTGTAATTTTTTTCCTAAAAACGACGACGTTTTAATAGAAGCAAAGAAAAAGAAATGAGATCGACTCTCGTACGCTACGATAACAGTTAACATTCCTATGGTACGCCATTGGTCAGCTTTTAAGTCAAATAATACAAGAGGAGGAACTTTTCCTTCGTACATGAGAAATCTCGCGAGAATCAATCGGACGCAAACAAACAAATAAGGGAAGTAACAAACAAACAAAAACAATCCCCCTGGGGAAATACACAAGATCTAATCTGTATAATAAATTGGTTATTTTATATTAAATAACAATTCATTAGTACTGTAAATAATGAAGACGTGTCGCCCTTGCGGTCATTGTAAAAGCAGTTTTCTGTTGAACTGAAATAATGCATTTGCTACAGTGCATTGATGATACACTTCTGATGTTAATTATGTGTAATTATTACATACATAGGGGCGTTTATGCGTCTAGGGTGTTTTTAAGAGCATTTCCTAGAATAAAAGGTTTCCAAGAAATTGAAACTGACTTTGTAAGTTGTTCTACTGGTTTGTTCTACTGGTTTGTTACGTCCTCTCTTGCCTCCTCACGCTTTTAGTTGAGATAATGACAAAATAAAAGTGTGCAGGACAGTGCGCGTTTCTGTGTGGGAGGGAGGGGAGGTAAGACGAGAAGAAATTACTCTTTCGTTCGTGTAAGGAATTCAAAAACCTTGCTAACGAAATTGAAAAAGGTATTATGAACTAGCGTCTGTAAGATATTAATGTGGAGTTGCTGAACATCTCTTGGATCATCTCTTAAAATCACCACTATGTAGAGACAATTTCCCAGTATTTATTGAACTTAAAGACTGCAGGAAAGGCAGTACAAAATCCCAAGTCAAAGACACAGCTTTCGAAGAGGCCAACAAGCGCAGCACGTCGTCACACCAACACACTAAAAGGTGTGTTTTGATTGGATCCAATAGTACCCACCTTGGAATTGGCTAAAACTAGTGGTAACTGTGGGGAGAGTGATACATTTGCATAATTCTGCTCCTCGCAATACCTCATTGAGACTACACCATCAATAAGGTAAAAGGGACATAACCAAGGTGACTGGTGTTTGAATGGGTGAAGTAAACAACAACAGATTGCCTTCAATGGACAAAAATTCATTCCTCTGTCGTACCACACTAGCTTTCACTAACGGCTGATCCCAGAAAAATTTAGAAATTGATCTTGACAAGAAACTGACAACGTGACTTCCATATACTTGGAATAGTGCCTATCATCGCGACCGTGTCCAAAATCCCTAAAACTCATATGGCAAAGAGTTCCCGTGAAACACTGCATGGTATCCGTCTTAACTACAGTGAAGCCCTTGACGGTTTTATCAGCACAATTATCCAATCCAGCACAGCAGTTCTTGTTTCTGAACCAGGTAGATCTTGTACGTCTTGCACTAATTGAATTGACCAGAAAAGCACTAATAGGACATACGAAGACACAAAAGTTAACGCATTAAAAGTATGACCCTAAAGCTGACGTGTGAAAATCTTTGGAGTGCATCTCGAACAGTTTTATCAAGCACTGCCCCAGAACGCGATGCTGAATGAACGTATTAGGCACAAAGTAACAGTCATCATAATTGAAGAGTGGAACAAGAAACCAATTGTGTTGGACGGGTGTCACTCCAATTTTGCTCGCAAGTATCCCGACATAAACGTCGTCAATTCTGAATGGCTTCCTCAAATCGAAGAATGGAACAAAACACTGGATCATATCATACGATAGAACAAAACCTGCCCCACTACAGTAGGGTGGATAATGCGTTCCAGAAAACTCCTTGTAGTTGACACGATGTTTTCCGTAGAAACGCTGTACTTGAGCCTTCACATATGTTCTACCCATGTACAAACGCATATTTGGTGTTGATGCCCTTTGCAAGAAAAGAATCAAACTCCTAGTGTTGACGAAAACATCATCATCTGCCTTTAGAAGAAACGAGAAGTTGCAATATCTGGCTGCCCACTCAAAGCCCATTTCAATCTTGAGACTCTGCTTCCAGTAATGTTCATAATACTTACCACGGATCATGTCTCCGTAAATTTTCTCTTCTTTTTTAAGTGACTTTGTTTCCGTTCGATTTCTTGTTTGACCAAGAAGAAAGAACGTCTTCCATTGAGGTTCAGTGTTATTATCAGCGCCCCACGTTCGGCGAATCAAATTTCTTCTTTCAAGATTTGGTGGTGCGGACGACACCACAACAAGAAGGAAATAATATCGCTTGCACGGATTCTTGGTAATAAGAGTACTTTTATGCTTAGAAGGTTTCGTTTTCCAAGATGTGCAGTCCTGGGTAACACTAGGAGTAATTATGATCGGTGTTTTTCCGACGGACCTGGCGAAAAGGAATACACTTACAGAAGCAGCCATTATTCCAGCCAAAAGTAAAAGCTGTAATATCTTCATCCTCTTCCCCAGGAACATTTTTCGAAGGTAGATAATAAACAGCAGTATTTCACGGACGTTGCAATAACAATAGAATTCCAAAACTGAAAATTGCTAAACGCAGTCTGTTCTTCAAACAGGGTAGCTTTCATTTCCAGTGAGAGCCTTTCCTAAAAAGGAATGAAATTGCAATGTAGTTTAAGAAAAAGAACCAAGAGTAAGAAGATAAACCCATTTCGGACCACAGGTAACGAACAGGCGACCCACAGGGAACCCCCGGCAACCCACAATGCACTGAAAACTGAATGAATCTAAATCGTGTCTGCTGTTCGCAAGAAGTTTGTCAGATATTGTAACTGCCTCGTCAAATACACCATTTTGCTATTGATCAGCTCCTGCTGAAATGTGGGTAGATCCAGTCCTTTGTGGGGGCAAACGGCCATTTTGGGACGTAATTTGAAATTGTAATTTTGACCGTTTGCCACCACGAAGGACTGGATCTACCCACAATTCACCAGGAAAAGATCATTAGCAAAATGATGTATTGCCATAACCGTGCAAAATACCCTTAACAAGCATGACCGCAATTTATCAGTTCTTCTTGAAAGGCTTTAAATATTGTAACATGCTAAACATAGCTTTTGGATTTGAGCCGGTATCCAACACTAAATATCTTACGTAAATTTGATTTAATTAAGACGGCTCCTACTGGTTTCCAGCATTTCAAGCACTACTGTTTTGATGGATCATGACTACCAATTTTTATAAGTTAATACCTTTAAAGGGGTATCAAAGAAATGCCCAATGATTGGTGAACAAGTTAGGAACCTTTTTTTTAACATAACAGGTTACCATAGCAAAAATTAGGTGGAGCGGATTCAGAGCCACCTTAAATTTTCGAAAATTTAAGGTGGCTCTGAATCCGCTCCGCTGGGGTTCACCGAGCTCGTTTTTGAGTTATTGTCACTTAAAGCTAAAATAAGGGGTGTTTTTAACAGGTTATGGTGTTGCTATGGTAACCTGTTATGTTGAAAAAAGTTTCATAATTTTTTCACCAATCATTGGGCATTTCTTTGATACCAATTTAAAGGGAATAACGTATAAAGATTGGTAGTAGTGATCCACCGAAAATGGAAATGCTGGAAACCGGTTACCGTAGGAGCCACCTTAAGAAATTTTCATGTTTGTTGGCAAGGCTGGTTTGGCCACTGAATTAACGTGGATTCGTGCACGGCGATATTGAAATTTCAAGGGAGTAACACTTGTACAGGTACTCTTCGTTTTGAAGTCTCATATAAGGCGATCCACAGGAATAACTTAAACAAAAAGATGTTTGTCCTCAAACAATCTCCACAACAGTTAAACTGAGCATCCATGTTCCATCGTTTATTACGGAGATGTGGAGAGATAACGTCCTGATTACCTCACGAATCGCGGCATGTCCAAGCAATCCGAGTCAACAGTGTGAAACACAATATACAAATCAAGTTCACCGTCTTTTCCCATTTTATTTTCAGAATATATTAAGGAGTGAGGCAATTAACCCTAATTTTCGAAAAATTTCTGTGTTTTTGAAAAGACAGCTTACTTTATGCGAGGTTTTAAGTTAATCTTAGTTTTCTGCCAAAAACGTTTACCATCGCATGAAAGACAAACTCGAGAGCTTCACTTGAATGCGACACTTTGCCGCCCAGAATTAAAAACTATGCATATCATCAGACAATTAATGCTGAACTCCAGAACTGAAAAGGTAATCTGAGATCCCATTTTTAGGACATGAAACTAAAAACCAGAAGTTTGCTAATCTAGGGATATGATTGTTTAAAGAAGACTTCCGTAAAGAGTGTTAAGCGGCTGTACCGCGACGAACAGTGACCCGTCGAGATAGTTCATTAACATACCGCACAGAAAAATAATCATTATCTGTTGACCTAAGCAGCAGCGTTAGCAACTCATATGGCAAAAATTAATTTAAACATTAACGTTCAATTATATTTACCGAGTAATTAACTTGCCTGTAATTTTACTTGTCTTACTTTGCCTTACTTCAGGCCGCCTGTACAGACCACCGGCTGGGACAAACATCCTTGAAGCAAAGGGTTATTATTATGTAGCAATATTACCAAAACATAAGACGGTGGTAAGGTTTTATTACGGCCAATACTATTTTCAAAATAATTTCACTGCCAAATATCACATGAAATTCAAAATATGTTTTACATCGTATAGGACTGTCGCTATATTAACGGGACTATGTAATCTAATATTAGCAACACGCGTGAAACTCTTAAGGCGAGTCGAAAGATATTGGCTAAATTTTCTTTATGAGCTATTCTGTTGTATGAATCATACTTATGCACGGTTTGACTTCCGGTAGATGAGGGAAAAGTAGATAACAACTTCAAGAGAGAGGGCCTAACGATTTTACCTTCTTCCTCCGAATTTGAAGCAAAAGTGCTCATAATTTATTAGGCTCGCTGGGTTTATCAGGGTTAACGTGGGGGTACACGTGAATATGAGTGAAATTTTAAAGAGTTTAAAGAGGGGATTGAAACCATATTAAAAAATGCTTTGAAACACCACCAGACAGTTGGCACACCCAAAAAGAGCACTCCAGGTTGGTGCATGGGTAACTGTTTGGTGTCGATCTACTTATTTTCAACTTCAAATTCCAATTTTAAACCTTCATTAAATCTTCAATATTTCCTGTTTCCCTAAATTTAACTAATCCTTTGAGAAAAATATATTTTTCCAAATATACCCAAAAATCATCAAAAAATTCACAAAACATCCTACAACATAGCTTCGTGAAAGGAATTGAGGGATGTTTGATTGCTTGAAGCGCGAACGAGTTATTAACGTTAAATCCGACGAAAAAACGATGTTCAAGTGTACCTTCACCTTAAGCCCTCTTAAGGGATAATATCCACAACAATGGTCGACCTACATACACTGCCAAAACCACCTTGGCATTAATTGGTTGTGTTGAAACTCAACTAGTGCGAGGCGTACCGTTGGTCTACCTGGTGCAGAAACAACACGGAGACCAGCAGCTAAATTCTCGTTACATTTTCACCACTCTGAGATCAAACAAAAAGGTCACATACAGGTCATAGGATCAAGATAATGATCACTGCAGGCATGGAATGTCTTCAACAATAATCACAGTGAGGAATAATGTTCCTGTATGTTAATAAGAGGGCTTAAAGGGTTCTTGCGCAAAGAAGGAGTTATTTTGATTTGCAGGTTACAATGCAATATTTGGATAATAAAAAGAACGCAATTGTAGATGAGGCTAATTATTTCCCAGGACGGTGATAATCCATAGCCATTATACCAAGAAACACCAAACAAAGACAAGAAACTTTCTTGGCTTGCGGTTTTTGTAATTCTCTTTGAGGAGTAGTAACCGTGCATTTGATCGAGATCGAGTTATAGCCTTTCCAATGAATCTTCGTAATGCGTGGCCAGTATGTTTGAATTTGAATGGCGTTATTGAACGGGCATGTGACGTAGATTGCCTGTATTGTGCCAAGTCTCAGCCATGCGTCAGCTAATCACCCAGTTTCTGAACAATATACTGTATCAAAACAAAAAAAACTGTATCAAAACAAAAAACTGGTAATGCTCCTTTCGTATTGATAAAAATGTCTTGTAAAAATACGCATTATGTCGTGTAATTTTAAGTAGCCAGTAGAAGTATGGTGGTAGTCCTATGTATGACGTGAGCAAGAAATCCTTCCAAAAGAGAGCACAACTCTATAAATCACAACACAGCGCAATGCGTGAAGTCTCCAGTGACTACACAATTAAACTGTTATCCCACTGTAAAAATCATACGCGACAATCGACATAACCGCAATGTAATTAAATTTGGTAGAATTTACTCTCTCATTTCCCACTTCTTTCAAACGATTAAAAAGTAGAAAAGACAACTCGACTTGCTTCAGACCCGCAAACTAACAGTTGCAGCAAAGCAACCGAACAGAATCACAGGGCGATTTTTAAACTACTCCCTCGTGCCCACCAACAAACTAATGTACATGTGACAGGTGACAGAAAGCTGAAAGACTGAATTTAAGAAAGGAATTGAGGAAGCTCTAATTTGCGTGATATCAGAACACGTCGAAAGCATAGGTTAGCGACTTGCATTGGTGAAAAGAGAAAAATGCAAACAAAAGGATAAAAAGTTACACTATCACGATGTTGGAAACTTTAGAACACGTATTCAGTAGCTTTGGCGTGTACGCTGCACCAAAAATACAATCAGTAGAGCAATTACCAAAAGCTTTTTTTTTTTTCATTCAGGTATATTGTCTAAATCCTCCTCACAGACACTTCGAACACACGAAGAAGCGGCCGCCACTTTGTTGACAACCGCTACTCACTATCTATCACAGAATAGATAGCGAGTAGCGGGGCCAATAAGAGAACGGCCCTCATCAGCTATCACGGAATAGAAATCTCGAGCTCATAATCTAATTGTTAAATAGAAGTTGTAACCAAGTAACGGTAAATAAGCAAGGCAAATGAACAGTTGTTTATTGTGCGCATGCACGATAAGACGTTCTAAAGGTTCCATGTGAAGCGCCTTGTTTCGCACGCCGCTCGCCGAGCTCAAAATACTAAGGTGAAGAAAACTAAGATCAGCTGAATACAAATAGTCTAAGATTACATACCTCGCTATTTTGAACTCTAACACAAAAGGAAAAATAAAATAGAAGGAAAAGCCAGAAATATCTCAGTCCTGTGTAGGGACCGTCGTTTCCTTCTTTTGCTAGTAGCTGACAGGTGAGAGTGTTAAGAAATTGGAGCGCAGGATGGAAACAGGGTGACAGCATTTAGAACTTGTCTTTACAACCCAGTATCTCTGGCTTCTTTCAGCCATCCTAGACTGCGGCGTGTTGCGACATCCTGCCTTATTGACTGGACGTAACCACTAAAGGCTTTCGGGCTTTTCGCAACATTGCTTGGTGAAAATGAAATGACAGAATTGCTAGCCCAGGATTGATGATCCTTATAGTTGCCAGAGATGTTGCGATCGATAGTGTTTACGGAAAACATACGCAAGCCAGTTTGTGTTAGACTCGAAGTACTCCAAATATCATCCTTTGTAAAGATGAGTTCTACAACCGGCGGAGGTTGAATATTCGAACGGTTTTTATCTCTATCGGTTGATTTGTTTGTATCTCCATTGTTAACTATAAACTTTGTCTGCCTGTCACAGCGTTCAATAATCTTAAATGACAGATGAAGCTGAACACGTGGTGCATCCTCCTCAGCAATGCCCAAAAATTATTCCATGCTTGTTGTACCGCGAAAATGTCATTCATACGTAAACGTAAATCCACCGGATTAAGTTTAGGTCGCCCCAATCGCGGTGAAGGAAATCCAAGAAAGACCGCACCAAACTATAACAGAACATTGGTCACCACAGCAACGTCAAGTGTGCAAATAAAAGTAAGACACTAACAAAATTTAACCGTCACAGCTTAAATTTGTAACGAATCCTAGTCACGTCAGTTGAATGACGGCCGCGCGCATGTTATGCGCGCGCAATTACCGAGCTCTCTACCACCTTCATCAGTGGCACTGGAGGCGTTCTTGAGATGAAAACATTCAGGAGGAAGTCATTTCTGCTGCGACCTTGGCGTCAAATAAGAAGAAAACCCGTACACACGCAAGTGACCAAAGAAATTATGCACAGGAAGGAATACGCAGTGCAGTACAACGGAATTACGTTCGAACATACAACTTAATTTTACTATTATTTTTTTTCTGCATTCATTAACATCAATCTTGCGGCTAAAAGTTTTTTTCATACAGTTGAAACAGTATTAAGCGGCCACCCTCGGGATATGGCTTAGCTAGTGACCGCTTAATACAGGTTGCACAGAATACACGTTAACCACAAAAACCGCCATTTTGTAACAGTTTATACTCAAAGGCCGTCAAAAAAATCACCCAGTTAAGATTTCCTGCAATGAATAGTATGGTATGACAAATTATATAATAAGGTGAATAGTTCGCGCGTTGTGATTGGTTCTTAGCTATGATCTATTAGAGGACAGATGCACAGATTACGTCATCACGACCCACTTTTTTCCAGAAATGTGAAAATAAACAAGTTTTTCGCTTGCATTTTGTTTCTTTATTATATAAAACAAATAGATTCCATGTTGCCGTGCGTCTGTTCAGTAATAGATCACAGAAGACGTCAAAATGTGGTAAAACATCAGTGACACACTCGCCTGCGGCTCGTGTGCCACTTCTTTGTTTTTACCACATTTTGACGTCATCTGTGATCTATTACTGAACAGACGCACGGCAACATGGAATCTATTTGTTAAGTAGAACATAGCATAAAAACGAACCAACAAAATAGTGACGCCAAGTTCGTACTTTTTATTTACTTGTTACAATTTAATGGCAAAGAGACTAAGAAACATAGAAAGAAAAAAAAAATTGCCACAAGGATGGTTGGCAAAAGAGCCATGGACCCAATACAAGGCCAACCGCCTCAAACTTAAGAGTGATTTCCTTTTAAAAAGTTACCGTTTCATACATGCAGTTGTATTAAACAGGTCAAGCGGCATTAGAAACAGCTCGTTTGAACTTAGTAAAGGGTGACCGCGACCGCTTAATAGAGGTGACCGGTTGTAAGAGGTAATCAAAGGCTCCTGTGAGCTAGCTCATGGACGCATCTTGCTACACTAACTGTATTCCCGCCCTCGACGCAACCTCCCATCAAAGAGAGCGTTCTGTGACACCCCAAAAAACGTATGACCTAAAGAATCTGCAGCTATGTTACAGCATTGTAACTGTTTTTTACCAAAATATTGAACTACTTTCAAAAATAATACTTTTACTGAACGTTTATTTAAGCCAAAGGATATAGACTTTCTGAACAAGTTCGGTGTTTTGGCGGCTAAATTTCAGAATAGCGCGGCCATTTCATTTACATACCATTGAAGCTATTTCAGACATTTCAGAAATTTCCGATCTTGTCTTCGATAAAGATCCAATACGTGCCTGTCTCAGTTTAAGCAGTAAAATCGATCTTATTTTTCTCCCAAAACAAATGTGTTGCATGTGGAGCTTTTGTGGTAGAAAAGCTCTACTGGTTACTTTGTTTATATTTGATTCACTGTAGCGATTGCGGCGTGAATGTCTGTTGCGTTTAACCTGATATGCAACAACACGCAGTACTCATCACGCGATGGGGAATTCAATTCTTTGTTGAATGTTCCAATCCTTTGCTCAAACGAATTAGTTGCTTTTGGTCCTTCTCTGAAACTCCTGAGGATAGCGAATGTCTTATTTCCTGACTTACGGTCGCAGGAAATCTATTTCAAACACTCGGTGGCCATAGCATGCCTAGTTTTGTTATATGAACATATGCTTATTGCGTTGTTTTCTTTCTGTTCTCTTGTCTTGAACTCCAACCGTGCGCTTCAGTGCTAGTGATATAAAAACAACTTGCTTTGATCATTAAGACATTCATTCCTCCCTGCTTCTTCCTCCGGGTGACAAGCCGATAGGAACAGCAATTTCATCGTCGATTTTAAGATATCAGCGTGCAAATTTCGCCGATTTCCATCTTCAGTTCTCGCAGCTTGTGTACGTAATCGTATTAGCTTTCCACTTTCCAACTCCACAAAAGTATATTCAAGAGGATAGGACGAAAAATCATCCGCTTTTCAATCTTCACATGCTCTGATCGACGCCATTAATTCATATTCACTTCATGATACATAAACGGTCGTCACTTGTTTCCATCCGCCAAACTGACGTGCTTTACCCTTCTCCAAATTACCCTAAGTTTTCAAAGGTTTATTGAAAAACATCAGGACCTTGCTTTATGTGCACAGAAAAACACAATATGCTGCTGGTCACATACGCGGACCCACAACAGATCATCCGCCATATTTGTTTTTACGATGAGAAGCCGACGCGTAAACCGAAGATGTTCACCGGAGATCAGATGACGTCACGTCAGTTTGGCGGATGGAAACAAGTGACGACCTACATAAACAGTCGAGTAAGAATCTACGTATTTCTACTACCCCCTGAACGTTGCAAACCTTGAGCATAGAGGACTCCGGGAACAAATACAATACTTACCAGGGGAGGGACAGAAGAAATGTTTCATCCAAGTTTAATGAATAAATTAATCAGAATCGAGTGAGTGAGTGAGTGAGTGATAAAGGAGGTGACCGCTTAATACGGTGCCGCTAAATACAGGTTCGACTGTAATTACACAGACACTGCCTAATACGAGAATGAAAAAATTCGGACACTTTCTTAATCCTTAATTAAATAAAGGGCACAACAGACGTATTGCTTGTTAGTTAACAATTATTCACAGAAGTGGAGGTGAATAGTGGTGGATATTTACAGAGCCGCGAACCGGCGAGGTAAATATCCGCCACTTTCACCGACACTGAGGTGAATAATTGTTTTAGTATATACCACACAAGCTGAATAATTAGCGGACCAAAACGTTACTTTATGTGTGACAATATACCAAAAAGCGGTCGGAAATTGTAAAATCTCGCGCGCTGGCGGCTCGGAGGTGAATAGTACTTGCTAATCACCTCCGAGTTAACCAATCAGAGCCCGCGAAAAGCACTATTCACTTGTGTGGTATATACTAATATGTTTTAGCACTATAGTCAGATTGACTAAGGTAAAGCAACTAATGCGACTGCCTCTGAAGTTACAAGGAATTTTTAATTTGACTTGATGTTTATTTTCATGTTGACATGCCGACATAGTATAGTTTTCAGTGTTTACCACATTCCATCAAATGTTAGTTGGTTTCTAAAGTTTGTAAAACTCGAGGACACAAACTTGGTATAAACTCTGTCTGAAAAATGAAGTACAAGTTACTAAAAAAAGTTTCTACACTTGAAATAAAACGACGGAAATGGTAGTAGACCTAAGTGAAATCAATTACCTCTACACCTGTTAGTCAGACGCGATACGAGATGAATCCCGGAAACCGTGTACGACTCACCCAACATGATTAACAATGTGTACGAGAGTAATACTACTTTTCGGTTTGCAAATGCCATGTGACTTGAATAAAATAGCGACATGTCATCTGAACGGTGGAGCACACATTGTAATAAATTACAGTTACGAAAAGGTGAAGGAATTGATAATAAAGGAATCGTTTTCAACAAATCCCTCTTCTTGATGAACAACGTCCATCAAATCTCCACTACTGTTCCTTCTTCGTCACTCACAGCACACAGATGCGGAGACGAGGGTCTCTGCGCATGAGCGCCAAATCTTCCACCAATCCCTCTGGCATCGTCAAACATGGAAGTGATGTCAGCTGGCATATGCTCATTATATTCATCATAAACAGCCTCAGACTCTACAGCCGCTCCTTTCATCTCCCTAATGTCTGCCTTTCTTTTGCCCCTGTTAGCTCCTTCCTCGGTGATGACAATAATGTCCGGGACTTGCCCCATGGGTTTTCGTCTCTGTTTTTTGTCTTTGACTCCAACATGACGCAAATCAAACCTCACCTTCCTCTCTTTACGATTTCCCTCCGTCTCGTCCGGGCGTTTGTCCACAGTTGTCGAAATTGCTTCCAGCTCCCCTACATCTACGGCTCGCTCTTGGTACTTTTCCTCTTCCTGGCTGTTATCAAATCCTGCATTCTCGTGCCTTTCAACGTTGTCTGCGACAGTGGTTGTATTGCTGGTCGCACTTTCCACTGTTTCGCGGATTTCTTTCGATTCCCTGTGACCGGTACGTGGACTTGATGTCGAACCATAATGATTCAAAGCAACCGTTTCCTTCTTCTGTTGAAACAACCACAAAGTTTAAAAAGGTAAATCATCCAGCTGAAAAACAAATGAGGTGAAGTGCAGAAAATGTGAAAATGAAGGATTTGCAGATACAAAACCTTGAGCGTGCAGATAAATGGACCTTTATATCGATCTTCTGTTCATCTTCCAATAGTCCAGGCGTTTCCCTGCTCTATGCGGAGCTTGTCTTGAGTCGTCCAAAGTCACCTCCGCCATATTTGTTATGGTGCGGAGGTGGGAAGGCCCCGCATAGTTGGGATTGGTGCAAGCCTAAGCTTATACTTCTTAGTATCGTTTATTTATTCGGTTTAGTTTGGTCTGGACTACCATTTCGGTGCTAGAATAGTTCCATTCAAGCAAGATAGTGTACGGAAAAGTAAAGATGATTGATTGCATAGCGTTCACTGCCGAAAGCTTCCAAACAATGTTAAAGGCCCTGGCAAACGAGGACACATTGTTGGTCACAATGTTTCTTGGGTGAGCAAACGAGCGGGACACAAAACAAATGTTGCGTTTCCATGCTGCGCAAACTGGGAGACATTTGTTGCGGACACAAAATGTTTCTGAAAAAACAAATCAGAAACATTTGTTGGTTTCGGACACAAACTTTGTTTCCGAAACAAATGTTGCGCGTGCGGGCAAACAGGGAAATATTTGTGTCCGCAACAATGTGTTCTCGTTTACCTTCCAGGATGGCAATCGACGAATGCATTATATTACTTTTACTGGCTGAGAACCTCATCTTTATTTAAATGTCAGCTCTGATATAAATGATATGGCTCTAAACCAGGAATGTAAATATTCAACCTGCCATCAACATGATGACGTGCAAGAGGTTGACCATTATTTAAAGTGTAACTGGTACTTACCTCCGCTTCTTTATTCGCACTGTCTGTGACTTCGTAGGTCTTACTTGATCTTCTGTAAAAAAATGTGGGGTACCCCGAAGTTACATCAGTCGACATAGCTAATTTAGCAACAAAATAATTAACAACAAGATCGTAAAACAAGCATACAAAAACACTTACAGCGGCGTGCGAAGTATGGCCAAAGATGGGATCTGAAACAAGACACCGGATAACATCTGTATGGAATCAATATCACCAAGGTAACTTACCGTCTGTACTATTTACACAGATTAGATCAATTTCATTTATTTCTAAAATTCCCCCATTTGAACAATCGTCTCAGTGAGCCAGTCATCCCATTACTCAGTAAGTCAATCAGTAGGTTGATCGGTCGGTCTGTCAGTCAATCACATAGTCAGTCTGTCAGTTAGTGAACTGGTTAGTCCGTTCGTCTGTCCATCAGACAGGCAGTCAAAGCGTCATTCAGTCGAACAAAGGGTCTGTCTGACCTGTAATTCAGGCTTGTAAAACAGACAAACAGTCTGACAGTAAAAGAGTCTGTCTGTCAGACATCCACGTAAGGACACGAGTGACTTTTCCGAATTAGAGCACGAACAAGAAGCTGGTATCATGATAAAATAAATTTCTTAATCAGGGCTGAGACCCCTCAGACACGTGCACCAGTGCTCGTACGTCGATGATTTTCTTTGTTTTCCCCACTGGTTGATCTTGTTGAGAAAAATTAGAAGCTGATAACGCGACAGAATTAAACTATTACTAACCTCTACTTCTTTCTTCGGATCTCGCGTCACTTTGTAGGTTTTGCTTGACCTTCTGTTGAAAACAAGTTGAGGCAACCTCAAGTTACAATGGCC
>JAEMWC010000422.1:300000-307500 GCA_016490735.1 Pachyseris speciosa | reverse complement strand
TCAGTTAGTCGGTCGGCGTGTCGGCAAACAGTCCTTTTCGGAAAACCCGTTACTCTTGAGGAATGTATCCACTATTCACTGTCTCATAATCTCATCCAACATTTCCTTTACAAACTTAGGTTTACTGTTCTTTGCCGGTCAATCGGTCAATGCACTCGCAATCTCCTCTGTCGTACAAACATTAAGCAATTTACAATTCTCTTTCAGGGTCAGAGTTTTCTTACCTTTTAGAATAAAGAGGTTAGAATTTTTATTTAAATAATCCTGAATCTGGACATGCCGCAATCATACAGCACCTAAATTATATTCTATATTGTCTTTCGAGGTGGCCTCTCCTATAAGCCTGATGGCTAACTAACTAACTACCTAACTAACTACCTAACTACCTAACTAACTACCTAACTACCTAACTACCTAACTACCTAACTACCTAACTACCTAACTACCTAACTAACTAACTAACTAACTAACTAACTAACTAACTAACTATCTAGCTAGCTAGCTAACTAACTAATGTTAAAAAAAGACAAAACCAGAGCTCTCGTGTTTGCACTTCGCAACACGACTAACTAACTGACTGACTGACTGACTGACTAACTGACTAATATTTAAAAAGACAAAACCAGAGCTTCGTGTTTGCACTTCCGAACACGACTTTCGACTCACAACTTTCAATTTCCCACAGTCATTCAACTAGCCAATACAAGGTGGTCGGTTTCCCGGCCTCTCAACCCTTTACACTCGCACAGAATCGAAACACCATCAACAACTTACTGAAACACCGGGCTGTTCCTTTTGAACTGCATACTTGGTATTTGATCGACTGTAATAAGAAGAAAACTGTAAGTTCAGGTTCACAGATTCGTCAATTTGCACTCTCAGATAACGAGTGCGGAAATTTAGCTTGTTTTGCCAAACAGGGGAAAGGAGAAAGGGTACAGTGGGAAACAGGTTGTTAACTTACAGAGTTCGTGGAGTTCCTTCCGCTTTGGAGTCAATAAATGCTCGTATCCCAGGAATGTCCATGGAGCTAAATTAAAACAACAGCAAAAATTGATAATAAGTTAACAGAATAATAAGAACATCTTTGAGTCGGATTTGAACTTGTCAAAGACAAAGAAAACAAGTTATTACTTGCCCCTAAGTACAGTAAACAGACTTCTCTTATCAATACAAAAACGTTCGTACTGGGTCGAACACTTTGTTCGTTTAATGTTATGTTCAGATACTACCAACTTTCTTGACCTGTTCTTATTCCGTTTGGTAACTTATACCGGATATGACAGGTAATGATTTGTTGCTGTAGTTTTCAAATGAGCTTGAAATGAAAAAGAGTTCGAAATATTTGGGGTTTTTTAAGTACGTTTTTTTTACACATAGGAAAATGTATATAGTGTTCTACTTACTACCAGGCTGTTGCATGTGGGAATGACGAATCACTGGTGCCTTTTGTCTTGTAAATGGTCCTGTCCCTAGAAAAATAAAGTTCAAAGAAGACCGTTAAAGGTCTAAATGAGAGCAATGCCCTGCTAACGCTAGACTCTTTAATCGAGTAAAACTAAATGAAAACAAACGGGTAAATCAATAATTAAGTGAACGAACGAACGAACGGATGAATAAATGAAGTAAGGGAGGGAGGGATGGATGGATGGAGGGAGGGATGGATGGAGGGAGGGTGGGAGGGAGGGAGGGAAGGAAGGAGGGAGGGAGGGAGGGAGGGAGGGAGGAAGGAAGGAAGGAAGGAGGGAGGGAGGGACGGAGAGAGTGAGGGAGGGAGGGAGGGAAGGAAGGAGGGATGGATGGAGGGAGGGATGGAGGGAGGGAGGGAGGGAGGAGGGAAGGAAGGAGGGAGGGAGGGAGGGACGGTGAGAGTGAGGGAGGGAGGGAAGGAAGGAGGGATGGATGGAGGGAGGGATGGATGGAGGGAGGGAGGGACGGTGAGAGTGAGGGAGGGAGGGAAGGAAGGAGGGAGGGAGGGAAGGACGGTGAGAGTGAGGGAGGGAGGGAAGGAAGGAGGGATGGATGGAGGGAGGGAGGAATGGAGGGAGGGAGGGAAGGTGAGAGTGAGGGAGGGAGGGAAGGAAGGAGGGAGGGAGGGAGGGAGGGAGGGAGGAACGAGTGAATGAAAACATAAGCAAGTCGCCCATTTATACGGATAGAAGATCTACCCAGGCCTCACGTTAAAAGTGATTTCAAGCACCATTTAACGACAGCTGAGACTGAAGAATATTACGAATAATTATTCCAGGGGAAGACATGACCATACCGTTTTCTCTTGCGACAGGTGACTATAATGCCAATAATTCCCGCCACTCCGATACCGGCTGAAACAGCCAACATGGCGGCGATCACAGCACTGAACGCCCGAGTTGAGCCCGTGGCTAGAGCCGCTGGCCTGTCAGATGGCGTCTGTATATTCCACTTTTTGAACACGTCGTCAATGAGGTCAGTCTTGTTCAGAAGGAGGCTGAAAAACGAAAATGTTTTTAGTGGGCTAACTTGTGTGCTCAAATTAAAACTACTTCTGTCGATCAGTATCAAGTAAACAGGACAAAATGGCTTCAATTTAGCTCCTCGCATGTTCTCTTCTTGGTAATATTACCTGATAAAATCTTCCTGCTTCAAGACATGCAATGAATTACTGTCAACGGCATGGAAATAGATGATTGATCTGAAAGAAAAAATACACGGGGTTATGTTGTTACCTCAAACGCACAATAGTTTTCAAGAAGAAAGCACGGTCCGAAAATTGATAATTCTTAAAGTGTCTATATCGTCTACTGGTTTTTGGTGGCTCTGATATGTGCATAAGGAGTAGATAGCTGTTCAAATAGGATTTTTCGAATTCCACCGTGTTTTTGCCCTGAAATAGTCGTTCAAATTTCCCGCTTGAGTCACGCCCTTAAAACTTGACCGAGCTAGTAAGGGGCATGGGTATATTCCTGATCTGACGTCACAAACTGCTTTGCATGCATGTTTACAAAGACTTAATGAGGTGCAAATCAGTTTGTGACGTCATATCAGGAATAGACCGACGCTCCTTACTAGCTCGGTCAAGTTTGATGGGCGTGGCTCAAGCGGGAAATTTGAACGACGATTTCAGGGCAAAACCACGGCGGAATTCGAAGAAACCTTTTTGAACAGCTATCTACTCCTTATGTACATATCAGAACCACCAAAAACCAGTATATAGACACTTTAACTAACGGATAAAAGTAAATAAGCTTGCATATACGTCCAGTAAACACTTACTTTCCGTCACCGATGTCTTGAATGTCTTTTATCACTACACTCGCTCCACTGAGATTGCGCAGCATGCTACAGACAAATTAGAGCAAACTTGTAAACTAATTGTTTTGTTTTTGTTTTCAAAGCGCCCCCCCCCCCCGGAAAACACCCGGGCATTTGAATTTTTGAAAAATTTTGAAAAATGCCCCACTGTGTTCCCACTTTATACGGTCGAATCCCCCACTGTCAGGGCCTCAAAAAGGGCAAATCAAGTGTAAATCTATAGCAAATCACCCGTTGCATGAAGCATTTTGGCACGCTCCCCGCCGGATAATGAATATTTCATTCTCAAATCGCTTACCTTTTTCAAACCAAATCCGAAAAAATTGCGCGCCAAAACTCTTTTCCGATCTCTTTTGCCGGCACTCCAAACTTTGAATGAAGGCATATCAAATGTATATGTAGTTAACAACGGAAAACCAATGCCCAATTTGGGGGGGGTGGGCGATGGGCGCTTTTGGAATTGACTGATACATAACATCTGCAAATGGTTAGACTTTCTAGTCTTCTCATATAAGGACGATAAACCGTAGGTCCCGTCTCACAACACTTGTTTCTAATCTGTGAGACGTTAAAGAACCCACACACTGTTCGAAAATAGTAGGGGATGTAGTCCCCGGTGTGTGGTCTTTCTCTACAAGCATGTGGTCATGGGGGAAGGTATGGTCTTCTGTAATCGGCGCAATCAAATCAAATCAAATCAAATCAAATCAAATCAAATCAAATCAAATCAAATCAAATCATTTTCTATAGCTCTGACGTACAAAGAACGTAAACCAGAAGTTGAAAAATCCGATGAAGCTCTCTTGTTTAGATTTGCACGAGTGTCAATTTCGCTGCTCCTTCGAGTGGTAGCCTCGCAGCTCCTATAAGCTCTAAATTTCAGTGGTGGGGATAGTGTCGCAGCCCTGTTGTTTTAGGGCTGGGGTCCATTGTTTGTGTTGTTTGTTCATTTGTCACACCTGAAGGGTGGTCTCCAATCAGGTGAGACCTTGTAAGAGCTGCGAGGTGACTCCCTTCGAAACACTAGTACGAACCCAACACAAAGGTGCCTGATCGAAGGCTGGAAGCTATTATAGTGACGCACCTGTTAATCTCGTTTATTTTCTCCTGGGCGAATGCAGGATGGATACCGATGACTAGTGACAACTTATTCACATCGGAGAGAAGAAAAATCTGAAAGAAAGAATTTAATGCGGGAGATTTTAGCCGCTCGATCCGAGGATGACTTCCTCAACAAGAAGATGCCTACGTATCTAGCCGGCCGTTCGACAGAGGAGCAAGGACTCAAATCCTCTACGTCGGCTGATAGTCAAGACTAACATCATGGGGACAGTAACTTCTTCATTTCAAACCTGAAGAGTGACTGTCAGTGAAGACACATGCGTTAAAATCTCGCGAATCTTCTCAAGGCCCTGGCAAACGAGGACACATTGTTGCGGACACAAATGTTTCCCTGTTTGCCCGCGCGCGCAACATTTGTTGCGGACACAGAATATGTGTCCTCAACAAATGTTTCCCAGTTTGCGCAGTATGGAAACACAACATTTGCGTTGTGTCCCGCTCCTTTGCTCACTCAAGAAACATCAAGAGCAACAATGTCTCCGCAACAATGTGTCCTCGTTTGCCAGGGCAGTTACTATAAAAAAAAAGATAATATAGTCGTAGCAGCAGAATCCCGTTACTATAAGACTACTGAGAACAAATTAACATTTTCATTGTTGACTCACTTGAACAGAGGCGTTTTGTTTGGCGCTGTTATATGGAGCTTTCCCCAGGTTATCTGCGGCCGAAACTACCAGAGTATATTTCAGTTTCCCGGAGACTAGCGCTGAAGGATCGACCAATGTTACTTCACCGGTCAGAGGGGCGACAGAGAAAATCCCAGGATTCTCTGCGTACACAATGGAGTACTGTACAGATCCGAAGGCAACCAAGTCTTTGTCAAACGCCTGTGTAAGAAGGAACAGGTGGACATCTTGAATTTAAATTAATCTTGAACTTAAATCAATTTATATATTTCGTCCAAAGGTCTACATAAGCAGCAAACAACAAAATGGCTTTAATTAGGAAAAACGCCTGACAATTTTACGTTTTGTTTCGGACGAAAAACATCCGTCTAAAAGACAACTTGCTGTTGGCTGTCCAGTCATGTGCATGTACGGTAAAAGATCAACAAACAGCAAGGCAACAAACAACAAAATGGCTTAAAGATGTTTCGGATGAAAAAGTACATCCGTCCTGAAAGAGAAATTGATGTTGGCTGTCCAGTGATGTGCATGTATAATAAAAGCAAAATTGTTAAGAGAGTAATTAATGCAATTAATGCTTCTTGAATTTCTGCGGAAGAGAGAGATTTTAAAATCTTCTTCAGATGCTTATGGAGGTCTTAGTCGTGAATGTATCTGGCATGATCGTAAACTGCGAAAAGGTTGACAAACTAAACCGTATCTAGAGCGGTGACAACAGTACCTGAACGTTTGCCACGACAATGTTCTCTTTGGCTTCAGCTTCATAAAAAGCTGAAAAAAGGAGTAAAAATAGAACAACAAATTAGTCACCAATGCAACATTTGAAAGAGACAAACCACTGTACCTCATATAAGACAATCACTTACTATCTTAAAAATAATCTAGCAAGCCCAGACTTTAGAATGGCTACACATGAGAAAACTTCTGACAAGCAAATTTATATTTACCTCCAATGAAAGTTTCTTGAGTGAAGACAGGGGCATTGTTGTTTTCATCCTGAACTTCAATTATCACTGACACCTCATCAGAATCTCCATTCTCAGCTTGATAGAACAAGGGAAACAATCACGGAAAGGGGTTACTTAGAAAATTGAATATGATAACGAACATCCCAGTTAAAAACACTACTTAAGTAGTAGTGAAAAAAATTCAGGCTTATACGGGAGTCGAACCCACAACCTCTGCGGTACTAGACTGCGAGCAGAATCCAGTTTTTTGCGAGAAGATTGGGGCGGGGAAAGGAGAGCCTGCACGCAAATCCCCTGTTCTTTAATTCCACGCGTTCGTCCACGAACGTAGCATCATGATTGGTTAGAAGTGACAGGAGATAACAAACGGCATGAAATTCATGAAAACCAGACGAGCCGCGTATTGAACCAAACATGGCGGCGTCCGATCTCTGCAAAGCTTCAGGACGTTCACTACGTATTTCAGGGTGTCCAAAAATGCCATTTGCCACAGCATGCCATTTCTTCTTCTCTTACATATTATCATACAAGTTACTCTACAGTCTTATGGCATAAATTCTCCAAAATGCACCATTAATCCCGCAAAACTTCTCTCTTGAGCCCCGAGCCCTCCCCCACTATTGAAGATCACGGATACGTCACTTGCAAACGTCCAATGAGCTATGGACGAGATATAATCCTTTCCTTGGTCCAGGCACGCACTCACTATAGCATGAAATTGGCGCCTAACTTTTCCCTTCTCGCGGGTCCGTTCTCTTGTGGTGTATCTAAGTTGCATTGCCTTGACTCTCCGTTTACATTAGCGGGTAATCATGTCTACGTAACTCGTGGAAGAAAGGGAGACGACCACTCCGATATGTTGGTCACAGGTAGGACTTTTGTTTCAACGCCTATCAATCACCTCTTCGTTTCCTGCTCCCGACACCCACGCGTGTATCACCTGCTTCTACGACCAGAAAGTAGGTTGCATTGGCGTCTTGTTCCAAAGTCTGATTGACATAAATATTTCCTTGATCCTCGCTGATAGTAAAAGACCCTGAAACGAAACGAAAACGGAAAGAACCCCGAATACTATGAATCCTCGAGAAAATGATATATAAAATACTACAGAGGAATACCAATAGTATAACACAAAGAAACAGTGCCTTTTCGCTCATGGTTTTAGGGGAAAATAAAATAACAAGTTACTTAACAGCTTAAGTTTGTTATTCCCAAAAGGATTCTTAGATTCACGACATTTCAATACTACACAGAACGTTTGACCAAGAATAATTGTGGTGAAACTACAAATAAGTTCAAATTAAATGAAGAATGATCCTCGCAGTTGTGAACGCAATTTATGCAATTGCGAAAAGAATCCTGAAAAAAAGAAAAATGATCCTCGCAGTTGATTTCATTTCCGCAGTTCATATATGATTTATTTCACATATCATTCACACTCATTTCTTTCACGGGAAAGTATGAACCCACAATTGACCTGCTCCCAACGTCAG
>JAEMWC010000422.1:270000-297500 GCA_016490735.1 Pachyseris speciosa | reverse complement strand
AGAGGACTTATTTCAAATCTGAAACACGCCGTTTTCGTCTTGTACAAACCTCAAACAGCTGCAGTGAAATTTTATTATTTAATAAAGAGCAGCAAATAGCATTATGTGTTTGAGTGTATATTTGATTAAAAACAAGCCAATTGGGCCGAATGAAGTGGATTTCGCAACAGGGAATAGGAGGGACTAATTACAAAATCTCATGTCCCCAAAAGGGGGCCTATTAGGGAGGCGGGTGGGGGCTTATTACACAAACCGACTTCCAAACGGGGGACTAATTAGAGAGAGGGAGGGGGGGGGGATTAATAGAGACGGGGGGCTTAATAGAGATTTCACGGTAATTGCCAGCTGACATCGTGGAATTTTAGCTGAATGTGTTTCGACTGATTGCTATGACATGGAAGCGAATTAAACCGTCAACTGAGATTTACCCAACCTCTTTGCCCTTTATAGCCTGCAAAAGCGAATGCCTCTTGCACTAAGATTGTCACACGCAAAGCCTCTCCTGCACCATTCTAGTCTTAAATACCTGTTCACTATTGGTGATGTTGATTTGAATCACTGATGTCCCAGGCGCCACCGACTCCGAGACCTCGGCTTCATATTCACTTCTGGTGAACTGCGGTCTATGATCACTTACGTCATATACAATGACATGAAGATTGACGCTAGACGACAGCTTCGGAGAGGCTAAAGAGTTCTCCGCTATCACGGTCAGGTTGTAGACTGCCATCTCTCCTCGTTTCTGTTATAGATTAAGCAGCAGCGTGGGTTGTTTTAGTCATAAATTAGCCATTAGCGTTTAGAACCGGTCACTGGTGGCAAATAGACATTAATGGCACAGCTAACGGTTTTTTAACTTTTTAGTAGATTAAACATTCAAAATGGAAACGTGATTGCATGATTTTGGGAATCACCCAAAATTGAAAACAACTCTTTTGTTTTACGTGGCTTATTGTTCACCTTTATGACTTATAGCCATAGCCTTTCGTTGCCTTAACAAGTTTAACAAGAGTAAGTTTAACAAGAGTAAGTTTCTGTTTTATTGTTAAGCGCCTTAGAGTCTTATTCAGTTATTGTTATTATTATTTTATTACTATCATCATCATCAACATCATCATCATCATTATCATCATCATCATTAATTCTAGAAAAAAATATTGCGAACGACGACACCTTGTTCTCGTTTTAGCTTTCGACAGAGGCGTGTAGTGACGCAGCTATCTCTTTGCTAACAATAAATACAGAAACATGATGATATCTGATACTCACGTAGAGGGGGTTTGCTTGCCTCTGGTTGTTTTAGAAACAAGAATTTAGACGGCTTCATGTAATGCTTGTGAGCCGATAACAACTATATGTCTACATGTACCTTATCGATCTATCCTTTCCAGAGGATGGATGAACACTTACCAGTTGTCGATTTGTACGAATTACTCCGGTCTGACTTTCAATGGAAAATACCTCAGAACTATTACCTGATAAAACGAAAAAAAAACGAAAATAGATACAAAAACGGTTTAAAATCTGTGGAATCTTACCACGTAAGCTTGATGAAAGCCGCAGTAACGAAGATCAAATTACCTTGAATACGATAAAATATCTTCGTGTTCACTGCATCACCGTCTTTGTCAAAGGCTTTCACTCGGCTCATCTCGGTGTTGCCTGGCGTGAGGTCCTGAGCGCGGACAACAATGGATTCCTGGTTTGAGAACGGAAGAAACAAAGCGGAATAAAAGCACATTTAGTTCAACTCCATCGTTTTATGTTAGCGATTAATTCCTAACAGGGAAACTCACGTGATACCATATTAGAAACGAACTTCATTCTTGTATCTGGGTGTTCACGTGGAAATACACTTCCCAAGAGCAATTTGAGCTTCAACCCCCGCGGAGCTTTCGGGCAAATTTCTGGGGGTTCTTCAGATGGTTATGCTTTATTTCTCTGTCAAGTAAAACGTTTTCATGCAAATCGATACGAGTTTCCCCAGAAGCTATTTGTTTTCATAACCAACGTGTCTGCCAAACGCGCCTAACACAAACTATTCAATCTTTAACATTTAATCACAAAACAATGTTGGAAAAGTGAAGAACATTAACGAAATACAAAATATTTGTATACTTACGAGCGTAGTCAACATTTCTACATAGCTAAAACAGCCAGCCACCCAGCCAGCCCTCCAACCAACTAACAGACCGACCGACTGACCGACTAAACAAACGATCATAAAGGAAGAAATGAAGTACAAACCGCTGTGTTAAAGCTCCCACACAGTAAATTATTTTGTATTGTGTTCAAGTCAGGTTGTCCCTTGAAAAATTCAGGCGCGTTGTCATTGACATCGGTGACATTAATTGACACTCGGACCGCTGTCTTTCGTGACTGCGGGCCACCTTTATCTTCAGCTTGTACGATCAGCAGGTGAGAGCGGAACTCTTCGAAATCTAATGCTTCAGCCGTGGATATAACACCAGTTGAAGAATTTACCCTGAAACTACAAAAAGAGCAATGAGTCTAGAGAAACTCACGAACTCCCTACTAGCCATGTTTTCCAATCACGACCTCAACAGTTTCACTCCCTGTAATTCAACTAGGTGGCCAATCGTGGACAACATTTTCCGGTATTTTTGCACAGAGGATAGTTTCGACGGCACTACATGTAATAATATGCAGATTATGCATCATTTTTACCACAAATATGAACAGTAAAAAATGTTCACGTGACCATGATTTTTCCCGCCATTTTTTAGCGTTTGCCAACACAACACAAGGACCGTGTTCGCGTTCATCAACCAAGCGAGAATAGTATACATTTAGAGTTTTGCACTGTTCTGTCTTGATTATCAGTGCAAGTCTAGACCACGTGCCATCTCATTCTTTATCATCTATAAAATAATTGGCTACTCTTCAGCTTTTACCACAACATGACGAAAAAATTGCGAGAGTGATCTGATGCCTGTATGGCTCAGTACCACTTGTGAAAACCACATCCAAAAGGTAACTCTCTTCAACTCCTTGAGTGTAACTGGCGAAGGAAACTCTCCGTTTTCCAATGAATACAGCTAAAAGGAGGTTGAATTTTGTTGTTTGTGGATGCTTTAGGACGCGATTTTGTTTTCACTTTAATGGTACCTTTTGGATGTTGGCGTTGACATCAACGAATAAGTGATTTCCGCGTTTTCTCCAGTGTCGCTGTCAGTAGCCTTAAGGAGGAAAATCAAGACACAAGGTTTGCAAGCCGGTAAAAATTGAAAGGATTTCTTACTTTCTTAACACATCTACAGTGAGGTAATAAGTTAGGATTAGGGAAGTTAGAGTGTTGTTCATCCTCTAAGCTTGAGTTACCTGACATAATTACATACACTATCGGTTAAATCTCAATCCTGACTAGCATTTCTCAAGACTAACGAAAACTATCGAGGCGGGCGATAGCATTTCATAGAAAATGGTGTAAAACTGGACGAAAACGAGGGAACGTTAATTCTGCCTATTTGTTTGCTCAGAAGGCTAAAGGCCCGGCCAAACGGGTAACTTTGGGGACCAAACATCATCAAACATTGCTTGGCAACCAAACATTTTCCGTTTCGCCACCTTGTTTGGTCTTGATAACCGTTTGGCCAGGGCTTCAACAATCAACATGTTTGGACACCAAACATCTCCCGTTTGGCCAGGGCTTAGCATCCATGCTCATTTTTTCTGTCTATTCTCGTGACTCACATTGCATTGACGAAGTGAAAAGTTAGATGTTAATCACTACTCAGAGATTAGAAGCGTAAATTGCTACACAAAACATGACACAAGACTGAACTGCACGATTTACCTTGACCATGCCTACAGTCAATCCAGCGGTCTCCTCCTCAACAGAAAATTGATATCCACCAGGTGAAGTGAACTGAGGCGAGTTATCATTGACGTCATTGACATAAACCGTGATATTAACGGTCGAACTCTTGGAGAAAACGCGATAACGTAAGATGACTGTAAGAGCGATTAAAACAGTTTTACCCCATTTAGGCCCATGACTAAGAAATCAGACCCCATTTTTCCTCACTGAGGGCAGTTGCTCATGAAACAGTCATGCAAACCTTGTACTGACATCAGCTTTGAATTCAGCAATCAACGCGCAATGAAAACCCTTTATGTACAATAAAGGGGAGGGGAAAACCCCAACAAGCAAGATACAACATGCTTCTCCTCTTGTTTTCTTTGTTTTCCTTAAACTTATCGATCATGCAAAGAACAGCTCGAGTCAAATCACATTGACACGGACATCGATGGGCGAAACGAAGTATTCGTATTGTGGATCCGTCAACGAGTGATGCGTAGAGAAAAATTGGTCCTTTGGAAGGACCGTAAAGCAGGGTGTCCGTATTAGGGACAAGGAATTCATACTGTGTAATTTAGTCAAAAGCGATACCAATCCCTCAACTAATCGCTGGATAAAAGACCCCAACTTTTTAGGTAGGTTACAATAGACCAAAATCGTATTCTCCGTAATGAGCTGGAACTAGCGTGCACACGAGGCTTAAACGGGAAAATTTTTTCATATGTAAATGTATTCCCCCTCAAGAGCCTCCACTTCGTGCTAGACCCAATTCAATGCCGAGAATACGAATATGGTCTATTTGTAGAGTCCAACTTCTCAGTAATGAATCCTACATCATTCTGATGAGGCCTATGACATCGGCACATTTCTACCTGCACCGGTACTCGTACTGATTTGCAGCAACTAGGGACAAATTAGTTCTCCATTCTAATCTCCTCGGGAATCTTCGCCTCTTTGATAAGTTAAGATAATAAAAAGGACACGAGCACTCACCTTTTTCCCTCCATCTTTGGCTGTTACAACCAAACCGTAGGAGTCTAAGTTTTCCCTGTCAAGGTATTCTTCAACTCGAATGGTGCCCCTAAGAAATGTGGGAGATTATAACAAATAATTCAACCAAGGCAACAGTCAAACTGTGAATTAATAGATGGCGTGGTAATCTAAGGCCCCGTCTACACATATCCGGATATTTCTCTGCGGATTAAAAAATGTTCACGTCCACAAGTAACGTATTCAAATCGAATTTGACCGTCCACACGTATCCGGATTTGTTCTAGTATCCAGGACTCCTCTGTGACTATGTCAACAGAGCATGCGCCATGAGGCGTGCTAGTTGGCGGATTAATATCCGGATTCGACCGTCCACACGATTCCAGATTCTTTGCGTATTCAAAAGTTTCCACTCTGGAGAGCGGATTTAAAAAGTTGCGGATTCGCGTGCCTGATTCGCCGGATACGTGCCGGATACGGAAGACGAGTCCGGAAAGAAAAAGTTGCGGATGTAAAAATATCTGGATATAAGGGTTCAGATGGCCGGTCGAGGTATTTTTGGATTTGTTAATCATACTCACGCGCAGTGAGCGCATGAAGTTAAGGTTTTGCCTCCATTTTTCGTTTCGGGCCACACTGCGTAATGCAAATTTATGCTCGCGTCTTTAGTACATGCAAATTTATGCGTAAGAGTATATTAGGCTACTTGAAGTCTCTTGTTTGCTATTCTTCTTTAATTAGTATTTCATTATAATCCCTGTTCGTATATATCACCCAAAAAATTGCAACGTGAATGCTAGTTGTGGTGTTTTAAATGTCAAAGGCCTGTCTCCGGGTTTTCACCTTTGACTGCGGTGTGGAGAGAAAACCCGGTACCCGGCATGTCTCCGGTACCCGGCATGTCTCCGAAACCCGCCGAAACTGAGTGCCGCTTGAGATGCCCACACTCCGGAGAAAGCAATTGAAACAAAGTAGTGGCTGATATAAATACCTCGACAGGTCAATGCTGAAAGTATTTCCAGTGTTTCCGTCACTCAGAATGTAAATGATCTGGCTATATTTTCCAGCATCTTTGTCTGTGGCCTACAAATGGAAGAAGCGAAGCAGTTAACTCTATTTTGCCAAAAGAGGTCTATCTAAATGCAATCAAGAAAAACATTGCGTATTTCTTTTCTCCTTTCTATAAAAAATTAAAAGAATTTAATTGTTTTAATTTAAAAAATAAAAGAATTTTTCTTGTTGTCTTGGATTAAGAAAGTTATAATCACACATAAGTTATTGAACGGACCTTTGTTAAGAAGTGCATCATTAAGAAACGATTTGAACTCAGCCTAAAGGAAATCTTAGTGGAAGATAGGATATGTATTGGAACTTGGGTACGCCTCGCTGCCATTCAGTACGAGGACGCCCTGCTCTTCGGGTTAGAGGGTAATTCTTGCGCACTCGCAGTCTCACCCAAAACCAGCGGGCGATTTATTTATCAGTGACTATACAACTCATTTAGCAACAATAACTCGGCACCGCCATAGCCCAACAAGAAGACAGGTGCGCAAAGGAAAACATATAAAGAAATAACAAGTCTAAAAAATTTCAACTTAACACGCTCACAAAAAATCGGTTGAAAGCAAAGAGTCTTTGCCAACACGTTTGCTCTTGTCAACTGAACCAGAGTAACATGCATTACTGTATGTGTACAATTACCTTGACTGTTAACACAGTTGTATTCACGTTTGTAGCTTCTGACACAGCAACAAGGTAAGACTTTTTCCCAAATACAGGGGCATTGTCATTGATGTCTTGCAAGGTAACCTTCACTGAAACTGTACTTGACCTAAACAACAGAAATAACACTCAAATGACTGAAGACTGATCCTGGCAGTTGTGAACGCAATTTATGCAATTGCGTAAAGAAGACTGAAAAAAATTCAGGACTTCAACGGGGTTTGAACCCGTGACCTCGCGATACCGGTGCGATGCTCTAACCGACTGAGCTATGAAGCCACTGACGTTGGGAACAGCTTCCAACGTCAGTGGCAGCTCAGTGACAGTTCACATAATTATGATTTATTTCATATACATCATTCACAAAAATATAACTGTTATCCACGACTGCTGGGCAAGGGCCGGACATAAATTCCACAAAACGTAACATGAACAATGATTTTGTTATTCCATGACATTCACTTTCCAAATATTTATCAAACTGTGGATGACAGATTTTAAGTCTTGGAAGACAGTCGCAGTTTTAAGCGAAGCCTCAGCGTTGTGAAAAGATGTCCTCAAAGGCTGAATATCTTATTTTCAGGCTTCCTCTTTGCAACTGCACAAGTTGTGTACATAACTGCCTGTGGCTTAATAGTTCAGTTTCGAGTTCGACATGACCGCTGAATAAAAGCACTGAGAACGCATTCATACAGGGTTAGCCTCGACCTAAAGTAAAATATTCACAAATACCGATGGGAAGGTGCCACAAATTTGAAAATTAAACAGTAGACAGCGCTGTAAATAGGTCATCTTCTCGCTAGAATTGTGAATATATTCACTTCAGATGGAGGCTAACCCAGTACAAATGCGTTCTCAGTGCGTTTATTCAGTGGTCATGGCGAACTCGAAGCTGGAATATTCTTATGATAGGGCTTGTCCTCTGAGGATGTTAAGGTTGAGCTAAGACGTCGCAATCCTCAGGCTCTAACTGCCTAATACCCTTCCGCTCCTGGCGGTTTTGAATTGAGTGTCCAAAGTAGTTTGCGTTTGTTTTGGTTTTACTTTGCTACGTTCTGTACTTGATTAGCTGACAAAACTCAGGCCACTCTCTTAACTACTAACGAGCAAACAAAAAAAAAAAAGAACAAAAAACAACTGTGATTTGCGCGCATGCATTTTCACGCACTTGGCGCCTGTTATATTGTATTTGCTCATAATTCCGATTGCTTCATCGGTTGTTCATGTTTGTTGTGAACGGCCAGATAAACTGCTTTGGTCGTAGTTTACGGCAATCAGTTGAAAACCGCTCCATGTACTGGCAAGCTCCGCCGTACTTTTTGAAAAGAAAAAGAAACGCTATTTACACGCCAAACCATTTAAAAAACTGTGTTATATTGGGTGTGGCACATTGAAAGTACTTTGCCACATCTGCACCGGCCTTAATTTCGCTAAGTACGTTAGCGACTTCAAAAACTAATGCAGAACACACAAACCTCTTCTGGGCTTTGGAGGTGCCATCCTCTGCTTTAACTGAAAAAACGTATTCACTGATTTCCTCGCGATCAAGCTGAACCGCGGTCGTTATTGATCCGTTTGTGGGGTTAATATTAAAACTTAGATAATGATAACTGACATCTGGAACGAAACTGTACGTAACAGCAGCGTTGGTAGAAGAGTCACTGTCTTTAGCGACAACCTAGAAATGAAACCAAAAAGGAATGCTGGAAAGCTGAAAAAGCATACGAAACAAGGGATTGAAAGGATAACATCGTTTACATGATAACACTTGAAAGGACTGCTCAATATCTACGGAGAAAGACAAGGTACTCAAGCTAAATTGTGTTTTACAGCTATCAGTAAGTAGAACAGTAACCAAAACAAGCTAAGCCAGGCCTCGTTACAACCGTAAACCACCGACGTTCACATCAAAATTGAATGCTCAAAGCGTCTCCAACTGGCCTTGTGCAACGCGCTAGTAACGGATGCCTCATCACCATCATCATCATCATAAGCTTTATTTAAACACAGTATCAATTCATACGTACAAATAAAATATGCTCTTCCATCGAGCCGTGTATTTACAATTAAATCCTACAGTAAAAGAATCACTATGTAAAATAATAAATTAAAACTACAATGTGGAGCGATTACTTTGAAAACATCAGATTGTTGTTCTTAATAGGAATGGTTTGCCGGCAGCGATTCTTTAAAAGACTTCAAAGCTGTTTGATTTTTGGCATGAATAGGAAGGCTGTCGCAGAGTTTTGCACCACGATAGTGAAAACTACGTTTCCCTGCTTCAAAAAGGGGCCTGGGAATGAACAAATTGTGAGACGAACCCCTTAAATTGTGGGAATGAACTTGAGATGTATTTTTGAAATCTCATGAAGGCTTGCCGGAAAGATGCTATTTATTGCCTTGTACATGGCAACCGCTAACTGATTTGTACGCCATTGTTCAAGTGTATCCCAGCCAAGGTCATGCAGTAAACTAGAGGATGGAGTCGTATAATGAGAGTTAGTGATTACGCGGGCAGCCCTGTTTTGTAACTTTTGCAATTTATCCGATTGACATTTTCCAATGCAACCCCATACATGGCTACAATAGTCAAAGTAGGGTACAACAAGAGCGTTGTACATGTTAATTAATGTATCCCGCGGTACTAAAGCCTTAGCTCGCTTTAAAACTGCCAGGCCACCCGATACTTTTTTTATTATCTGGTTAATAAGAGAATGCCACGTTAGAGTGTCATCAATTTCGATCCCTAGGTATCTGGGGGTCTTGAGTCTGTGTCACCTTATTTGTCTAATCATGAAAGTGACCAACACGAAAGCTCTGGCTACTTTGGTCACTGTACCAAGCTGTTTTATTTCCTATGTGTATTTTTTCTTTATTTATTTAGTATTCTCTTTCCCTGTACTCTGTCTACATCCTCTAAATAGAGCGCTATGAACTTGTTATGTCTTGACTTAAAAGAGAAAAGGGGACTAAAATAATTATAAGCTTGTTATACCTGAAGGACCTGTGCTCCACTCGGTAGCTCTTCCGTCAATGTCACATTGTAGAAACTTCGTTCAAAACGAGGGGCGTTGTCATTTCGGTCTTCCACTTTCACCATCACGGTGATATTGCTGCTGTACCGTTCAACGCTTTGCGTTTCTTTGGCGATGACCTAAAACAAGGTTATGGTTACAGATAAAACTATACATTAGAAAGTGTTCTTCTCACTGAGGCAAGTCAGGTTTTGCAAACGAGTTAGCCTGGGACCAGGCTCCGCAGTGGGGTTAAGGAGCGAAAAGAAGTTCCCCGCTCGGCTCACTTCGCTTTTTCGTAACGATCCTTCCTTTCGCTCCTTAACCCCACTGCGGAGCCTGGTCCCAGGCTATAAACACGTCATACAGTCAGTCAATCAGAGAGAAATACTACTGTTCTCACCACAATACTGAAGTTTTCTTGTTCTTCACGGTCTAACCAGCCCCTCACAGTGATTACACCAGCAAGAGGATCAATAGCGAAAAGCTTTTCACCGCACAGCAGAGAATACGCAAACGTGGCATTGTTTCCCTACAGAGAAAAACAGGTCATATGGTGACAAGACATGAATAATAAGATAACCTTCCAAGTGTTTTGATGTACCATCTAACATAAAAATATGCTTATTCAAACCATTTGCACATTGTCAGAATTAAACAGCACTTCCTGGTTTCGTAGCTAACTTTAAGACTTAATTTCCCCCTTCCCTTTTCAAAAAACAGAAATCATCCTTCCAAAACAACTCCTCCAGTTAAAATACACTGCCCGTTTTCCTGAAATTTACAGTACGCTATAATTTAAATAAACAAGAGCACAATACATGGACATAACATTACAAAATACAACTTATCGTAAATGAAATTTCTGTTGATGTTGAAAATCCTTTTCAGTTTTGATCATTTTTCATCAGGCTTCCTCTTCCACAGCTTCCTACTATTCTAACTTTCTGTGTTCCTCCAAACCAGTTTAACCCGTTATATCACAGAACCTGCACTTGGAAAATAACTTGCAAGTACTAGAGATAGACAACTGTGTATCATCAGCATGACGCAGTGTCCTTGTATGACTAACCTGGTCAGCATCACTGGCTTCTACTTGGCCAACCGTAGTGCCAATCGCAGCATTCTCCGCAATTGCAAACGAATATGTTCTGTTGCTAAAAACAGGCTTGTTGTCATTGACATCACTGACATGGACTACAACCGTCACGTGATCAGGAAGATGAAACGTTGAACGAGCCTGCAAATCAAAATAGAGTTTAATGCAAATTAACAACGGATTTTCACTTACAGCGGACGCCCAAAAGTGAAAGAAGCTTCACTTAATTTGCATGCCTTCGAGCAATCAACTTAATAATACGAATTTGTAGATAGCTACCAAAAAGCTCGCTCAAAGCTACAAAGAAAGTGTCCTTGTATCCTTGAAGCTCCTCTTGAATTCGGATTGTATGGGCGATCGCATCAAGGTACACGAATTATAAAAGTATAAAGGGCCACACGCATGTTAAGCTGTAACAAGAGAAAGCTCGTTTAATATGTCAAGAGGGAAAAAATCGATTTTTGTCCATCCAAAACAAGTTTTCCTTGTTTGGAACTAGAAATACGATTTCCTTCTCCCCATCTTCAACAGCAAAATATATATATATCGTGGTTAAGAAAATATGGTAACCCATCTATTCGAGAAAATTTGGTTTTGGTCACCGTATGCACGTCGTCCTTACGTACGTACTTATGCCCGTACGTGCGCCCTTCCATGTATGCGATCTGAAATGCCGGCCAAACTCCAACTGACAGGCTAGTTTACAGCGCACATCTTTGATATTGGACATCCATGTTATGGCCAATTGACACCTGTCAAAACAAGGTATCCGCTGACCAGTATTATGTGACCATATGGCGGGCTCAAGTTAAGATCTCATCGAGGTTAGCTGTTCTTTTGAAGTTGACCACTCACCAGGTACTGGTTTTCAATTGTATCGCAGGCTCAAGCCAGGTGTGGGACACCCAAACCAAAACGAGGCTTAATTTTTCGCGCGCTTTCTGCGGCTTGAGATTTCACGTTCAGTTGGTTTCTTCATTTTGAGCTAAACAACTTCATCTTCTTCGAAGTTCAGCTTCTTTCTTTCGCGTAAAAGGCATAAAAATCAAGAACTACTTAAAAGGTAAATACTCTTTGTCTTTGGCCATCGTAGCTTAATAAGAAATAACACACAAACTGCGGTGATAAACATGACAATAGAACGCATTGTTGGAAAACAAAAATAAAACTATATCGTTTAACTTGACGTTTCGTATGTTTCGACATACATCTTCAGAAGTGACCGTTAGGAATTAAAGTAACAACTACATTTGAAATTTAAGATAAGTAACTAATTAACAATAACCTTGACAGAAGCTAAAAATAATACAATACAATACAAATTTGTCTTGACAAATTGTATGCCCTCCCCAATCCACCAACACTGCCCCGCTCAGTCTTGAAAGTTCTGCTTGAGTTTGCCACAAAGAAAAGCCATTTCATATTTGATGGCCAATACTACGACCAAATTGACGGTGTGGCTATGGGCTCTCCTTTAGGTCCTGTTTTGGCCAATATCTTCATGTGCCATTTTGAAGAGAAATGGGTTCTTAACAACAACGCTCGCCCTTCTATTTGGTTTCGATACGTTGACGATACCTTCACCTTGTTCGACAGTAAAAGCACAGCAACTCAGTTTCTACACTACCTCAATAACTGTCACTCAAATATCAAATTCACCGTTGAATTTGAAGAGAACAATACAATCCCTTTCCTGGACATTCTCATCAAACGCCACAGTCAAACTTTCTCAACATCCATCTACCGAAAGAAGACCTTTACCGGCCTGTACACAAAATGGGACTCCTTCACACCTAGGAAATATAAAGTAAACCTCATCGGCACGCTCACTTTTCGTTGTTTCCGCATCTGTTCGTCACCTTCCCTTTTGCGGTCTTGTTTAAATGAACTGAGGAAGTTGTTCTTACAAAACGGTTATCCTGCTGGTGTTGTCAATTACAACATTAATGATGTTCTGAACAGGCAACAAAACAGACCGAAGATTCCAACCACCACAGTCCCCAAAAAGGAAATAATCTTAGTTCTACCTTATTTAGGAGTACAAAGCAAAATTATTACCAAACAACTGAAGACCTGCATTAGTAAATTTTATGGCTGCATTGATCTTAAGGTTATTTTCCAAAGCGCTCATCGCATTAAGTCTCTTTTTCCCTACAAAGATAGAATTAACCGTTCCCAAATGTCAAAAGTTGTTTATAAAGCTAGTTGTTGGGACTGCCAGGATTTCTACATTGGAAAAACAAAACGCAGATTGCATGACGGAAAAACTGAACATTTTAAAGCGATCACGAGTAGCTGTCATGCATCTGCTATCGCAGACCACGTCACGTCAACTGGTCACAACTTAAAATGGGACCACTTTGAGATATTGGCGAAAGGTCGGTCAGATACCCATTGCAAGATAAAGGAGACTCTACTAATTAGAGAATTGAAACCTACCTTAAATGAAAATGTAAGCAGCGAAAAGCTGTATCTCTATTAGTTTGCATCTTTTATATGCAAATTATTTTTAGCTTCTGTCAAGGTTATTGTTAATTAGTTACTTCTGAAGATGTATGTCGAAACATACGAAACGTCAAGTTAAACGATATAGTTTTATTTTTGTTTTCCAACAATGCGTTCTATTGTCATGTTTATCACCGCAGTTTGTGTGTTATTTCTTATTACTTAAAAGGTACTTCGGAAGGTGAATTTTCAACTGATAAAATGGAAGAGAAAAAGGTTTTTCTCAGGAAATTCTTAAATTTTGGATCCACTTGTATGGCGCCCGGATTGTGTGGTTGAAAAATAAAATGATTTAACGCTTCAAGGGTTTGTTCATTTTACTGCGGCATCTTGCTGCTCACCAAGAAAGTTCACTTAACAACTCACCGGCATTAATGGGAGGAATGAGTAGCTCAAACTTGGTGGAAGAAGTTCTTTCTTTGGACAAACCGTTTGCTGTTGTTGTAGATGCGTGTTTTTACTATAGTAGATCGATGCGTATTTTCAAGTGGTAGAAAGCTCGACAACACAGGTAACTTAAATAAATTGAAGCTTAGCATTTGGTTTAATCGTGGTTACTTTTGTTCAGGAATGAAACTTGTATTTTTGTCTCGACTGGATATAAATAACAATCTACTCGTTTTGGACACAAAGAAGTAGCTAGTCGAATTGTTTGTTTGTTGTTTTGCAAGCGAACGAGTGGTTTTCCTCCGCTTGGCTGACTGTACATGTTTTTCGACGTCTGTGTTTCTACAGTGTTAAGAACTGAAAGAAACGTTTGCCCTTATGTCACTGTTATGTTATTAACACGTAATCGCAATGAGTCCTCGTTAAATGAAGGATTAGTATCACTTATGTTTTGGGCGACGAGGGCAATTTCAGCAACTTTCTGAAAACTGGCTCAAGTGATATTTACTCGGCCCCATGCGATTACCTATCCAAACTATCAAGATTCCTCTTTTCTACGACATTTAAGCTTATGTCTAAGCTTAACTTACTACGAAATATGTTTGTTAAGTCCCAGCTAAAAGATCAAACATTTTCAGCCATTATCGTGTTTGTCAAGCATAACGTTTGGTGGCTAAACGCAAACAATGTTTGACCAAACACGGGACCAAGTGAGTCCAAAAGATGATTTTTGCATATTATTGCTGAAACTTTAAGTTTTTGTCTTATTTTATTATTATTATTATTATTATTATTATTATTATTATTATTATTATTATTATTATTTTTTATGGACTTGTTTGAGTTTAGATCAAACATGGAAAGCCATTTAATGCACTATTGTGAGAGGTGGCTAAAACCGTCAAACATGCTCGTCCAACGGTGTTCGATGAAAATATTTGATCGTTCTTTGATTGCTAAATTTGTTTTCGAACAAACATACGCGTCGACTGTATTGTTTTCTTGTAATGTTTTGAGGGTTTTGAACCGCGGTCAATTCCTGTCAGTCTGTCCTGTTGACTGCTCTAAACATAAACTAATATTGGCCCAACGAAAGCCATGCGGTGTTGCTAAATACCAGTAAAAAATAATAATCGTGGAGCTCCGCTTTTAGGCATGCCCAAATCTATATGATTATTGCACACAAGAGAATTACATCATAATTAAACATTTCCTGAAAGCAATGATCAACTATTTAAAGTAATAAAATAAAGTCATATCAACTTAACATCTGTATTTCTTCAAGGATGCTGCAATGTGGGAGATATCAACGTAGTCATCATGTTTTTTGAAATATCAATTAGAAAGGAGTGGAGTTTAGCTCTAAATCGTTATTCAAGCGCTCTCTTAACGCTGCTTGAATCTCACTGCATTCCATATCCTAGCTCCAACTCTTGAAAATGCGTTCTTTTGGATTTCAATCTAGATTTCTTTACATAGAAGTTATAAGTCGTAAAAGATCATCGCGTGCTATGAGAATGAGTGCTTTTGGTGTCGCTGAACAGATTCAAAATGTTACTGGCTGCCTTTTGATTACGTATATCGTGCATTGAAAGGGTAAAAAACGGGTGAGACTTCACTAAGATTTCCCACAATAAATAAAGTGATACCATTGTGTAATTGCCAAACCATTACTCAGATTTCAAACGGCTAAAACACTTACCAATACTCGCAGCTTGTACTCCTGCCTAAACTCTCTGTCCAGCGTGCCATCTAAGGAGATGACCCCAGTAGAAGCATTGATAGCGAACAAGACCTGTTTAATGTTTGCTGCAATAGAAATGTAAAGTATGAGTAGAAAGATAAAAACCAACTGTTAAGGCTGATTACTACCCTGAAAAACACCGACGACAGTTTTGCTAATCTCGTATGAGGTCGTTTGATCGGCGGGAGGTGGTTTTCACGATAGGTTAACCACGTGGAGAAAACGTCGCGCTGAAAAGTGGGAGAATGTCCTAATATTCAAAACAATTTGATTTAATTTCAAGTCCACAGACATTGACATTTATTCTATCTCTGGTTTAGTTTTTCACCGTTCACGTGGACTCAGACGAATATTGACGCATCTGTGTATCTATTCTGCTTCCAATTTCACTACAATAGAACAGAGCCGACGAGCCACTGCTGGAATTATGCGTTTATTAAGTTCACTGAGTTATATAGGTAAATATAAGTTGAAGCATTATGTGTGTCTCTGAACTCACCATCAACCAATCCCTAAAAGGGAAAATGACTCTACACTGTATAATGTTTAATAAATGAGCAGGAGTGTTTTATCAAGTTTAGGACTTGGTAAAACATGAATTGCGAGTTTATTTTTACAGCTTCAAAAGCTTTACTGTACATCTATCCATTCTTTGAGTAATATTTAGATTTTGCCCCAGAAGATCGCACGTGAAATTTTTAGCCGTGACTGTATCAGATATAGAGACACTCATTAAACATTGATTTCTTTTGTATTTCCTTCATACATTATTAATGAATTCTTTAATGGCTGTTGGTAGATGCAGCGACCATTGCAAAAACCAAAAGTCATCACATACTGGTCCTGGTTTACCCTAAAAGACAAAGGCACCGCTCTAATAAAGGCACATAAGCCACTGCGTTACCGTCCTAGTGCCATACGGTTTTAAACTGCCAAGGCACATACACCTATGTACTGTTGGTACTTACGATCAACTATTTCATAAGTGACTGGAGCATTGAGTTTGTCTTCATCAGCTGCAGACACTTGAAGAACAGAGGTTCCCTGTTTGAAAGCAAACGGTAGAACACTGTGTATGGGGCAATTACATACACATCTTGGTCTGTTTGTTCGGTTTACAATAAACAGAGAGAAACCCGGCAATAGATGGGAAGAGTTCTTACAGTGCTGGCTGCCATTACCGGATTCACTTAATTAAAATTATAGCCAGTCGCATTACGGTATTGAACCAATCAACAGGGCGGGAAGGTATGATCCCAGGCGCTAAAGTTGAATCGAATCCAGTTGCCGGTAACTTTACCAAATTCGATTTTACAGAGGAGATAGTCGGATAAAGGCATAAAACAAGAATAGTATAAATTAAAAAAAAAATCATTTCAGAACAATTCTAAATGCCGAGGCCAGGAATGTGTTAGAATAACTCGAACTAGAAGAGGACATCGCGTCTTTTTACACATTCGACACACTGAAAATCGTAAAAACTGTAAAATAAAAACTTGAAATATATTTCGCTCTTCGAGCCTCTTCAGTCGAGTGTAAATTCAGTACTACTAGTGATAAAACTCGCAGCAAAGAGAACAGGTACCCTGAACGTAAAGGGCAGCAAGTTCCCTCCAATGCTTCGTCAGAGTCTTAGATCAGTATCTATTCACAACGGCAAATTGCCCAGTTGATCAGGACAAGCCTTGCTTCGCTTTGTTCAAAATGTACTCCGATGTCATAACGTCCCTAGATCCTCTCAAGTCCAAGATGGCGCCCTCCCCCATTGAATTTATCGAAAATGACTGTGTGATGAGTCTTAGTAGTCATTCGTCCGAAAAATAGAGCAATAGTTATCGACGTATGGTTCACTCCTTAAATATTCCGAGTAAGGACATTATAACCAAATGTATCAGAACAGATTTTCGAGGCAGGTGCTCAACAGCACATCAACTTGACTGCAGGATCTATTAAACATGCATGATAGTTTTCTCATGGTACATTTTTTTTTTCATCTCATTTATTTGCCATTTTTATAACATTTACAAGTAATACACCTAAGTTAGTGGCGAGGAGACCTCAGGAAACCACAAGGCTTATAGGAGAGGCCACCTTGAAAGATAATATAAAAGTATAATATGGTGCTGTGTGAGTGCGGCATGACCGCTTCAGGATTGTTTAAATAAAAAATCTAGCATTTTTTAAAAGATAAGAAAACTTGCTGAACAGGTAATTGAAGTAGGGAGAGAATTCCAAATTATAGGACCTTGGAAGAGAATAGCCTGAGTGCAGACGTCTCCAACAAAGGAAATAGGAGACGTCTGCACGCAGGCTAGAAAGAGAATTGTAAATTGCTTAATGTTGTATGACAGAAGTGAGGGTGATAATATCCAGCCATTCTGGTGCCATAATTACGAACTTGACTATTTGTCTCAAACAATGTAACTGGTTTGCTTTCTTTTCTTACAAGAACAAGCTCATGCAACTCTTACCAAAGCCGCATCTTCTCTAATAATTGCATTGTATTCATAGGTAGCAAATCTGGCGGGAAGGTCATCCTCATTTTCAACTGTTATGGAAAGTATTGTCCAGTTCAAGAAGCTCTTTTTGTACTGTGAGGAATGAAGACAGAACAACAGTTGCAACACGCAACAGATAAGGGAACACACAAACCCTGCAATCATCAGGGAAATGCAACTTTAAATTCAGCATTGAATAAAGACTCACGTTTGAGGCTGAAATGTTCAATAGATATGAAGACCTTGACTCAAAGTCCAGAGCCTTTGCCAACAACACATTGCAGTGATACGCATCTTGCAACCCAAATGTTCCATCCTTAACAACGAAAAATAAAGCAAAGATCAACTCAAGATATTCTGTACTCTGTCTCATTTAGAAAAGACATGATGGAAGTGATGTTTCAGGTACGTGGTAAAATTTTAATAAATTGCTTTAATCTTAAAGGGAACCTCCACTCTTTCAACAAATTGGTGCTAAATTGTTGGAAATAATAACTAGATTCCAAACTTTGTTTTATGAATGATATATGAAATGAATCATATATGAACTGCGGAAATGAAATCAAATGAAGAATGATCCTCACAGTTGTGAATGCAATTTATGCAATTGCGAAAAGAAGCCTGAAAAAAAAAATCAGGACTTCAAAGGGGTTTGAACCCGTGACCTCACGATTACCGGTGCGATGCTCTAACCAACTGAGCTATGAAGCAATCAACAGTCAGCACTACAGACGTCACAAAAGGAAAAGAATGACAGAATTCCATTCACCCTCACATTTCACCCGCATAATAACCCAGTTAAAGCCATCATTCTTAATAACTTTAAGATACTGCAAAATGATCCAGAAACTGCTAGAATCTTTTTGGAACCACCGCTGATTTCATTCAAATGCAACAAAAATGTAGGTAACTTTCTAGTTAAAAAACGAAAAGGTTGAAATGAATCATATATGAACTGCGGAAATGAAATCAAATGAAGAATGATCCTCGCAGTTGTGAACGCAAATTATTTATACAATTGCATAAATACCGGTATATAATATCAATATATATCATTCACACTCATTTCTTTCACGGGAACATATGAACCCACAATTGACCTGCTCCCAACGTCAGTGGCTTCATAGCTCAGTTGGTTAGAGCATCGCACCAGTAATCGCGAGGTCATGGGTTCAAACCCCGTTGAAGTCCTGAATTTTTTTCAGGCTTCTTTTCGCAATTGCATAAATTGCGTTCACAACTGCAAGGATCATTCTTCGTTTGATTTCATTTCCGCAGTTCATATATGATTCATTTCATATATCATTCACACTCATTTCTTTCACGGGAACATATGAGCCCACAATTGACCTGCTCCCAATGTCAGTGGCTTCTTAGCTCAGTTGGTTAGAGCATCACACCGGTAATCGCGAGGTCACGGGTTCAAACCCCGTTGAAGTCCTGACTTTTTTTTCAGGCTTCTTTTCGCAATTGCGTAAATTGTGTTCACAACTGCGAGGATCATTCTTCATTTGATTATTTTCATTTCCGCAGTTCATATATGATTCATTTCATATATCATTCACACTCATTTCTTTCACGGGAACATATGAACCCAAAATTGACCTGCTCCCAACGTCAGTGGCTTCATAGCTCAGTTGGTTAGAGCATCGCACCGGTAATCGCAAGATCACGGGTTCAAACCCTGTTGAAGTCCTGAATTTTTTTTTCAGGCTTCTTTTGCGTTCACAACTGCGAGGATCATTCTTCATTTGAAACTTTGTTTTAAAAGGTGGATATAACATTTAAGTATACAAAAAAATAGATATCATCATCATCATCCATTTCAGCTTTTAAATATCCTGTGCGCAGCCATGACGTGTAATGCTTGCACTATTGTTGAACACAAAGGATTTTCTGCTTCATTTGCTTCATGACAATAGCTGCAACCATTACATGTCATGATATCCAAAATGGCCACGCCCGGGAAATTTAAAAACAAAAATAGGCAATTATGATATCAACTTTTTTGTACACTTAAATGTTATATCCATGTTTCAAAACAAAATTTGGAATCTTATTATTTCCTACAATTTAGTGTTAATTTGTTGTAAGAGAGTGGAGGTTCCCTTTAAATTATATTGAGTTATATCCAGAGACTATCCAGACTATACAATGGGTTGAAATGGCTCATCTCATGAAAATGTGCATTGAATCGTAGTTGTCATACTTAAGGTTCTACAGGCTCTAAACCTTTTTATAAACTTAACCCAAGTCAATTTATAGCTGCTGTTTTGTTCCCCAAAAAATTAATTAACTATCTGATACCATTTTCCTCTAACAACTGACTGATGCCCTTGTTCTCTTGCCTTACCTTCAAAGTAGGGCTCAAATGCCTTCATGTACCCCGTCAGCAACCACAGAGTTTCTACATACTGTATAATTCTTTTTTTTTAATGTAAGCACAAAATTATAGTTTGCACTGGATTAAACACAACCACACACCTGATTTCCATCAATTATCTCATAAAGAATTTCTGCATTTGCCTCCAGATCCTCATCTTGAGCGGTTACAGAAAATATCTGCCGATTGACATCAGTGCTCTGATAGAGGAATCATACAAAAGGCAATGTACTGTAAGCTCTCAACATTCCCAAAAGACTGCTTTGGGTTTGTAAAACGTTTCATTGAGAAATCCAAGAATAACAACCATGGACAACCCAGACAGTTTTCCACACTTCATCTATGCGCTTTTTCATCCATTCATTCTAAAGGGAGAAACTTACATTACACTTCTAATCTTTATGCACTGAAAATGAAATGATCAACTTGAAGATGCATTAATTTTTTGAAAGTCCAGCATGATGTTTGCCAGCTAAACCTCAATGCCTGTACCAGTGTGCAAAGCCTGCAAATATGAACCAATTGTGGATAACAAAACCACAGGCTACCAACACATTTTAATGCCACATTTTACAGCTGCATGCCTAATGGGATGGTCTTTGATTAAAAGCAAGACTTTAATCTAGAGATGACTTTGATTTGATACAAACCATCCCCATTTTTTAGTATTGAGCAATTTTCTGGTCATCATCATTTAAGGTTAAGAATAAGGAAGGTTTGAATTGAGACATGTTCAAACACAACCACCTATTTTCATTTGAATTTTCAGGTGACTGTGAAATAGGATCAGTGGTAGTTGAGCTTACTTCTCCAACTGCAATTCTGTAGTATTGGTGTGGAAAATACGGGATGTGGTCGTTAACATCAATAATCCAGTACTGGACAGTAGCTGAGGCCTATTATGAAAGGGAATAAACATTATTATCATTTGATACTTTTTTCCTTCCTTTTCATTGGCCTGGAGCCTACTACGTGACCTACAAATAACTGCCTACAAATAATGGTCTGCTCGTGTGCATTACTGTCCAACTGTGATTTTGCTGCAAATAATATTCTGCTCATGTGTAGATTCAGTGTAAAATGGCAGATCACTTCACGCTTCCCAAAAATAATTATGAAACACAAGCTTGGTGATCGAATGATAAAACTATTATTGAACTCGGTTTTTGCAAAATGTCGTGATTTGCCTGTGTCTTGCAGATCAATCATAATTTTTTAATTGCCAAAGCTGAATAATTTGTCTGCTCGCCACTGACAAATCACGATATTTTGCTCAACCTCGTCCAATTATTGTTAAACATCAGTGTGAATGGGTGACTCTGTCTGTGCGAATGGATGACCCTTGCCATGCGAACAGATGCAGTTTTTTTGAAATAGCTAGTGACAGCCATTTGAATGGCCTCCTTCCATTCTTTAACAGCTGATGAACCATAAGTAAGTGGCAAAAACCTTCAAATGGACAGTCATTAATCTGTAATGAGAGGAGGTCACACTTTCTAAGTTACAGCCAATGGGGATTGTACATGCATCTTTCAAAATGTTTACAATTTTATCATTCAGTTTGTACTAGGTCACACTTTTCTTGGGCTATTGATCTCTTATCCCTCTCTTAGCTGGAACAATGAGTTGGTGTCATGGGTTCAGTTCATACAAACAAAAAGACTACATGAAGTCAGAAAAAAACAAAGTTAAGAACCATGCAACAGTTGTACGGTGTGTTTATGAGGCATTATGTTCAAACTGATTCAGCTTTTACTGAGGTAAATTATAATAAAGCGTAAGTGAGCCCAAAATACCCATCAACACAAGATGTTGGTACAACTGTAACTTTCACTGAATTGTAACTATTTGTTAATATTATCAAGAATTTTAACAGTGCCTCATGTAGTACATGATCAGAGGACTCAATAAAAATCTTTTCATTATGTACTCATCTTAGCACATAATGACACTCGAAAATGCATGCTATGACAAGTCGTATTAAATGATGTTCAAGTTTTTCATTAGTAATTCATGATGGAAATACAAAAATTAATGTTTAATGATTGTCTTTATATCTGATACAGACATGGCTAAATTTGACACCCAATTTTTTAGGCCAAAATAACCCAAATATTTGTCTAAATATTAGTAGACTCGAATGGATAGACATAAGGAAAGCTTTTGAAACTGTTTGCAATTTATGTTTTATCGAGTCCTAAATAAACACTTGGCTGCATCTTGTGTATTAAACTTGATAAAATACTCCTCATTTATAAAAAAAAATTATATGTAGTTGAGAAATAAAGTGACACAAAGACTACAGACACTTTCAGGGTTTCAACTAACCTTGCCACCAACATCATCAAAGGCAAACACTGTAAATTTACCACCAATAGAATTCAGCACCTGCAGTTGAAATCATTTGACATTGCTAAGATTGTAATAACTATAAATTGCTTTCACCTAATTGGCAGACAATCAGTGTCTATAAAACTACACTATACATACACAAAATCACCTGATATGAACTTCAAAGTGGGAGGTCTGGACTCCGCCTTCAGTGTGAAAATTTCACCTCAATTTGTTTGATTGGCGTCTAATAAAATGACAGTCTGCCTGTGTTCAGGCTCTTGTGTGAATGAAGAAATGAAAAAGCATACATAACGCAGTTCTGAAAAGATTTCTGCACAGCACCATACGTTCATAAATCAGACATGCTTTACTCTGACACTATTTCTAAGAAACAAACAACGAGCGTTTGTGGAGTTTGAGTCGGGAAATACATGCATACGTACTGTACGGGGCTGTGCGGTAATCTTACCGTTTTATTTCTTGTGGGAACAGATTATTATTCAGTAATACTTATAGGCGGTACGAACCTCTCGGTCGAGGTGAGTCTGTACTGTAATGTTCCCTGTTACATTATTGATAGCGAAGTATTTCCCTGCATCAACGCCTAGCTTGTATGTGACGTTTCCTGGACCTGCACGGGCTTCAGCTACAAAAGAGCCTGAGAGAGAGAAAGCATGGCAAGAAATAATGTGTAAGCAAAGGATGAGCAACCAGTGTTACACTTAATGTCTTCACCAAGATGCACGTTCGTCCGCCATTTTCAGCTTGGTGACCGCGGCGTCAGTGTGAGAGAAAACTGGTTCCGACGTATGTAGCCAATCAGAAAGCAAGAAGTTCCCGCGCTCCGTGTGTGGGAACAATAAACGAATTACAATACGAAGGGGTAGTGGGTCCCATGTGTTCTCGGAATGTGTTACTCAACAAATAACTTGATCAGTAAGACGTTTTAGCGCGGCGTTATCGCGTTTAATAAAAACGCTGATTTTTATCCATAAGGAGTTTTCAACAGTCCACCTTAATCATTGTATTCCTCGATCTCTGCATTTTCATGAAACTTCGCAACGAAAAGACAAGCCAGACTGCGAAAAGACGAGAATCTACTTACCTAATGGCTCTTCTTCATAGATTGTAACATAAATGAATTCTGGCGAAAAGTTGATACCTAAAAAGATCCAGGGATGAAAATAATTCATTAATCACTGTCTTCTTTTCGGTCTTGTCACTGTCACATCTCTTGACTTCTTGCGTGATGGTACCCCCTTTGCAGGACTTGAAATTTTTGAATAAAGGTGAAGAAAGGTTGTTTTCTTGGTGCCGGAGTTATATTTCATTTTGCCATGAAAAGTACGATCAGCAATATTAAGCATATCTCTTCAATCATGTAATAAATTGTTCGGTTTTGGGTAGCATTGAAACCTAGAACTGTTCAAGCTACATCCATCTCTTAAAACTAAAACACAGCCAAGTTGGGTAACGGTGGTTCAGTTGTTAATTCATATGTGATTCACTTAAAAACCACAGAGAATTAAAACTCAGATCACAGACTGAAACATGCCAGGGGCACCCAACGAGCCAAATCAACCAAAAGCTGTAGAGAGGCATTTTTAAGTGCCTTATGGTGTTTGAAGTCTGTTTCAGAGGAAAGCGATGTTTTTATAAGCTAGAAGAAGTTCATCGGTTCGGCTTCCCTAGCTAAAATTTTAATTGCCCGAAAATGTTAGGGAACAAAATCTTCCTTTCAGAAAATGCAAGCTGAAATGAACTTTCCACGAACTTTCTAGGGAACTATTTTCTTTCCTAAAATTCTGATCTAGCTGACGTTTTTGACTGCCAAAAACAGCAATTACGACCTTTCCGAAAACCTCAGGGGCTATGATTTCCCAATTTCGAATCTTTTAGGCCACGTTTTAGTTACGAAAATCCGAGTGCACTCTGTAATCGACGCCGAAAGCCCAAGGCGAATTACCCTCCGCCGAACAGATATCTACCGAAACTTGTCGTTGGGTGCCCCTGACATGCAGTTGGAGCCCTAACTTCATCTGAAGGTTCCGGTAACGTCTGGGTGATTTCCATATTCCCCGATCGAGAGAAGTCATTTGTGAAACAACACCGCTCGAGCGAATTAACCATTAAACGTCTCATTAATCTTACTTTTTGACTCTATGACTGGACAGTAATTTAAATGAAGTCTATTTAGCTCAGTCAGTTCTTTGCTTTGGAGTGTCGCATTGATTGTCTTACTATATTTTGCCTCTTATGAAATGGACTCTGTCCAATTGTTAAACGTTCTGTCATCCCACTGACAAGAATACGACCAAAAATTATCGCCTTAATCTTTGATCTACTTTCTATATATGAGGCGGAAATAGGAAGAAAAATATTTTTTGTGGCTTAGGTGTCGTTGTTTTCGTGAAGACGCTAAATGTCACAGAGGCATTTTACTGAAGCACGACAAAAAAGCTTCATACATCTACGTCTTCAGTTCACTTTTTTGGGGAGAAAGAACGTACAACCGGCCATTCAGTTTTGAAACTCTTTGGCCGATTTTCTTGGTAAAGAATAAGAACGGCGGCATAAAAAATTCAATACTTTACAGAGTTGTTAATATTTAATGATGTTAAACATCCTGTGAGCACAAAGTTAACATTGAAGGGAAAAGAAAAAACTAAAACTTTTCTCAGCTTACAAGCTCAGTTGAGGAATATTTATCAAAACTCTTATCTGTTTATTAACCACAAAAATTGAGTTTTTCTTATGATTGGTTGCTTCAAAATTATTCCAAGAAAGCGTTTCGGCATCTATTTCGCATAAATTTCGACACCAAATATTTACTTTTGCGAGCAAACCTGAAAAAGAACATATGCGAGAATCGATAATGTACCGATTAATTTTAAAATTTCGATGCCGTTGGGTAATTTTGAAAAAAAAATCTTTGCTAAGTAGTTTTAATTTCGATTTTCTTTATTTTCTTCAACGGACAACTATGGTATGAATTCTAAATCAGTGAAGACGATTGTCCGTGAGACATGATTTCAATAAATGCATGGTGAAATTCTCAAAACATCCTTGAGTCCAGAAACGGTTTGCCGGAGTATAAACTTCCATCGTCAGTCAGACTGCAAAATTAGCGGGTCAAAGAATTGATCCGGTATATTCCAGATGTTCTTTATCACTTCCAGAAAATATTGATAGAGAGAGAGAGAGGCTGTATTTAGTGCTTTGCGTTATAACAAGTATTCATTTCCATCACAAAAATTAATATTAGCTGACTTACTTACCTTGACAAATTTTAACGAGACACAGAAGTAATCGAAATGTAAGCAGTTTCTTCATAGCTGGCAAATCATCATCTCTTGTCTATGATTTCATCTTAAACACTTTTAATTCCTATTTCAGTTGCCTTCTCCGAGACCTCTCAGAGCCTAGTTTCCCCTTGTCTGTGAGCGCTTGATAGAAAAATACCCTCACTATTAATTGAAAAAGGTTTCGTTATGCTCGATATGCTTCACGAAGGGTTGAAACGTCCGGTCAAAATTCAAATAATAATGTAAATCAGTCTGTGTGGGTTATGGTTTCATTAAACGATCCGGCAGCCAGTATTCACTAACTCAGCAGGCCCTTAATTCCACCTTTTTCGGAGACAAATGTTGTTTACAAAGTTTGATAAATATTTCTTAAGTCATATGCAAATTCTGTCCATGTTGGAAACGAAATGTTTTTGTGAAAACAGGCTAATTAATTTTCACGTTTCCTCGTTACAGACTTGTAACTGCCTAAACAACTGGACGGCAAATTAAGAAAACTGGGAGAAAATGCAGAAAGTCCACCGATGAAGAGAAAATCCGCTACCGATGACTTCAGTGAATGATCCAAAAGCAACGTCATTATTTTCAGTAAATTCTCACAGCTAATGCTACAACAAATGTCAGGAGAATGGTAAGGAGAACATATATGCTGAAATAATGGGGTTTTAAAAAAGGTTGCCATAGCTTCCAGTTTGGAAAGTCATACTTATCACCATATGTGCTACTGTTCAGTACATGACCAAACATGCATGACTTAGAGTTATAGCACAGTGGCTAACAACCGGGCAATGAAGCTTCAGAAGGCCTGGCCCCAGTTGTTCAAAGAGTGGATAACTCTATCCAGCGGATCAGTCGTTATCCAGCGGATAAAATGTATCATTTGGAATATATTTTTTATCCACCGGATAATGAGTTAACCGCTGGATAGAGTTATCCACTCTTTGAACATCTGGGGCCTGGCGCACGTTTCTCAAAACTCCTGAAAACGTTTCGGGCCCGAAAAACTATTTTACGTGCACTAGGTTCGTCACTAGAAATTATTCTTCTAATACTTTTAATAATCTTTTATGAAAGCTTGCTATAAAATTGATAAATACATTGGGCTAGTTTGCCCCCAAAGCTAGTAGCAATCAATAGAAAAGTGAGTTGAAAAATACTTTACGGGCCCGAAATGTTTTCCGGAGTTTCGAGAAACGAGCGCCTGGAGTCTAATGTGAGAGGTAACTGTATACAGTTTCTGTTATACGTTGGTAACGTGCTGGACTGTATCCACTGATAACTGACATATGAATAACACAAAGGCGTTCCAGTACTTTTTACACCGTTTATCTATAATATTCAGTGTAACGTGTAAAACATTTAGCCGCTATTTCTGCATGGGAGAGGGATTAATATGACGCGCAATTTTACGATAAAATGATTGTGAATGTATGAAAGTCATATATATGAACTACAGGTGAATTATTTAAGACGTTGTTCGTCAAAATAAAAATGCTGTAAATCAAACTTAACTACTTCTTAATTAAATTAAGTAAGTTTCCATCCCACTTGTTCTCGGAATCACTTTCTTGAACGCTGGACATGTTTGTGGGACAATTGTGTAAAAGGAAAAATCAATCTACACTTTATGTGCAGCGTAAGCCAACCAAAATAGAGTGCTAAAGTGTGACGTCACAAATATTAGAATTTTTGAAAT
>JAEMWC010000422.1:237500-265000 GCA_016490735.1 Pachyseris speciosa | reverse complement strand
GTTCAGTGCCTCAGATTTTCGTTCATTGTTTCTGATATTTGTTACAGATACGAAAGAAGTCGACAAAGTTTTATTTAAGAACGTTCGACGAAAATGCAGGAATCATGACTAAACGACAAAATTGTTGGAGTGTAAATTAAAATATTAATACTTTCGTCTGCATAGTAACTTGGGACGAGTCTTTCCTTGGTCATGGGCGCGAAATTTTTTATGAATTCGACCCATCCAATATTAGGTTATCTTCTGTTACACGGGTTACAAAAGAAAAATCTTTCCAGTAACAAAAGATTGATTCATATGGGCGAATGAAACTAAAACTTATTCTAAGGTGTTCTTTCTCATGAACATATTCCGCGGTGATTGTTTAATTTAGGGCTCCAGGGAGTGATGGACTTCAGAAGAATAATATGAATTGCTCACCTGCTCGCCCCATCCTCCAGCAACGCTGGAGTCGTGCTTTAAGTCGGTGAGGATGAAGTCTTTCTTCTCGACGACATATTCAATCTCTGCGAAATTGATTTTTAAAATCATCACGCCTTGCATTGTGGTTGAAACATAAAGCCCGTATCTTTTATACTCAGTGAAAGAGCCGAAACTTGCAAAATAATGCGCAATGATTTAAATTCTTCTTTAGACAGCAAGTGGAATTTCCTCTGATAATCTTAACTTGTAGAAAATAAAATAAAGTGAGTAACCGACAAAGCACGCGCTAAGTTAAAACCTGAAAATTCAAAGGAACACAATCCTTCACGCACGCGCTCATACGCCGGTCTAAATGGGCTACCATGGCAACCATAACTTGTTCGGTTTTACGAAAAATAAAATTCTTACAAGAACTACTATCTCTACTAAATTTTTTAGTTTCGCAAATAGGATCATACTCTTTCTGATTTTTCAATGTAACGATGAAATGAAATGCTCGCTTTGATTAAAAATGCTTTTATTTAGCTAACTAAAAGAATTGGATTTCTTAGTTTCTCCTCTGATCACAAACTAAGGATTTATCGTACTCAAAAAAGAGCACTATGATATCTACCTACCGTCTTGTCTGGATTCAAGCATTATATTTGATAACAACAAGAAAACTGCCACCGCAGTTATCACTGTAACCACCTTCTCGCTCATGGCGAGACCTTTTTCTTCTTTCACGAAATAGACAACTGATCTGTTCCGCGAAAAAGAGCAAAGTGATTGTTTGATGTCACAATCAAACTTTATGACGCAGAGGGCGCGCGATAAACCTCACTCCCAGATCTCTCCTACTAAGGCGCCTTGACAAGAACAGATGAAGTTTGTTAAGTCTGGCAACTCAAAAAAGAAAAAAACAAATATGACGTCTGTATGAATCCTGGTTCGATTACTACCGTACATTTCTAAAACATTTTTGGGTTGCTTGCTCCTCATTTCTTGTTATCGAAATTCATCTTCCAAATTGTTTTTTTAGTAATGCATTCATTCATTTATTGGCTATAATTTACGAACACTGGTTGTCGCCAACACTTTGATAACTGTTGTTGCGACTTCAACATATTTACGATGCCTTACTACAAAAATAAATCTATGCGGATAACAAAAACTTATTTATTTCTTAATTTACGGGATTTAGGCAGAGATCATACAAGTACAGACAACTCCTTTACAGCTTCCACTATCCTGCTGGGGGCTCCTAAGTCTTGAGGCTTTAGCCTTGCGGTTTGGACCTAAGGTGGAATTAAAAGAGGTTCGATTCTTGGTACTTTGACGATGCATTTACCGGAGTTGGGGGAATTTATCATAAAACAATAATAATTTGTAGAAATGGGCATATTCGATATTCCAAGTAGCGTCGTTCTAACAGACGCGATCCTTACGTTAGCGTGACCATATTATATTTGTATTATACTTACTTGAACTCTACCTTCTATCGTCTCTCTTACTTTATTAAGCTTTAAGAGTGTGAAACAGCAAGGAGTTGTCTGTACTTGTACGATCTCTGCCTAAATCCCGTACATTAAGAAATAAATAAGTTTGTGTTATTTGTATAGGTTTATTTTTGTAGTTTTCCCAGAGAAAAACTGATTTGAAGTGTGACTTCTCTTTAAAACACTCATTGCGTGCCTATGGCAAAAGATTCACCCTCCCACCCCCACAACCCTCACCTTACCCCCGCCACCCCCACCCCAACTATTAAACTTGTGCCCAGGATCTCCTCGGTAAACTCTCACTGACAAAACAGATATGGTATACAGAGAAAGTCAGCGAAGCTAAACGTGCTAAATGTCCAAGTTGTTGGACGAAGAGCGTGTGATGCCTCCACAAATTTCTCCTAAGGACATTCCTCGTGGCGGAGATAATTCGGACTCGGAAGAGGAGGAGCCAGTGCCGCTAGTGGTCATGGAAAATTCTTCTAGTAGCGACGAGGATGCTGACAATATGGAGGACGGCGATGAAGATGTGAACCATGGGTATGTTCAGCTGGCGCAAGATGAAGGAAATGGCGAGCAAACTACAAATCAGGGGCCATTCCACGTGCGTAATACAGTGAGATTTGTCTAGAGTAGTAGTAGTGTTGTTTTGCTCTATGTGCTTTCTTTGAACAAGTGCGTTTTAAAATTAAATTAATTTAATTTAATTTAAAAATTATGTGCACATCATCATGATCAAAGTAAACACACATATTTTTTAGGGGTACCGTAAGTAAAGATTTGATTAATCGTCCAGTAACTTCTTTCATTTCGGAGCTCAAGAGAGGGCGATTATTGTGGAAGAGAGCACACATCAAAATCCCCTAAAACTAACATCTGAGGGTGTAGAAATTACATCATTGTTGAACAGTCTCAGGGACTAAGGGCCTTTTTTATATGAGGTTTTCCAGTCCGGTTAGGCGGGCTGGCCTGCTTTACTGGGCTGGCTCTGCTCATGTCTTATTTCTTCATAAAATTTTTGTTGTGTTTATATGAGAAGGCACTGGCTGGCCCGCCTGCCGAGCTGGAAAACCTCATATGAATTTGCAGGCCCTAAAGCGGTAAGGGTACACATAGTACTGGCTTCAAAATTGTTTGGTATTGGATTCCAATACAACCATAAGGAAAATTCTGTCAGACAAACTGATCTCTATTTTTGTGTTTTAGCCTTACTTCAGCTTATTTCTGTTTATTTTTTTATGACACTTGCGAACTGTCCTGACAAGTATGATGTAGATGTAGATTTAGATGTAATGTACACACATAGACTTGTTAAAATACAACAAACGATTGTCACAGACAAGACACATACTTTAATTTCAGGAAGAAGAAGCCTTAGAAGCTAACAGTGAATCAGTTATTGGTAATGCTGCAAGCAATAGTTCATCAACTCCTGCCAGATCGGCAGACACAGAAATGAAACAAGGCAAGTGCAGTACCACTTAATAGATATATTCCTAAAACAAATAAATAAATTAAATAATAATAATATAAAATAAAATAAAGTAATAAAGAAATAATAGTTATGGATAAAAGAGAAAATTATTTACCATGTCAAATCTTAAAATAGGTATCTACACTTTAAAATTACTGTTAACATGATTTACAGTGTATCTACGCTAAAATTTAATATCATAAAAACCTAATCATTGATCTTATGTTGGGCATTATACCATCAGTGAGGAGGGAAATATCAGTGGTTACAAGTAATTTATTCCAGGCTACTACAGTCGAACCTGTATTAAGCGGCCCTCTATTAAGTGGTCACCCTCTATTAAGCGGTCAGTTGTCAAAGTCCCGAAAATTACTTCCCTTAATTACTGTAATTTTGACCTCTATTAAGCGGTCACCTCTATTAAGCGGTCGCGGTCACCCTTTGCTAAGTCCCGACGAGCTGTTTCTATTGTCTTGACCTGTATAAAATGGCCACTTTGTAAAAGGAAACCACTCAAATACTACAGTAGTTCATACAAGTACAAATAGCACACCAGGTAATTGATTTCCTTGTTTATTTTCACAAATCATTAATCGCCGAACACATTACTCGAACATTACTGTTTCTGCCTTGAGGTCAAAAGTCTTGTCATCATTGCGGATCGAATTCTTCTTTCATTAATTTCTGTTTAAGCCAGTTGCACGAGAAGTCATCCCCTTGAAAATGATATTCACATGGCACTTCTAGACCATAGCCACCTCCTCTGTTTACGTGCTTCCCTTTAATGATGGCCTTTCCTGAATTTGATGGTCTCTTTAAAAACTTAGTCAACCATGTTGCCATTAGTTTAGGAACATGTCCGATTACATCAAATTGGTCTGTCAAGTTGTTCGGGTGTAATGTTTGCTTGGCAGCCATCTCCAGTGGTTTTTGAACTTGGTCTGGCATATCCGTTTTCTCTTTTGCCGCTTGAACCACCGCAACAGCATTTGAATCGTTCATGTTGTTTGGTTCTCGCTTCAGCAAATACTCATCCTCTGCGTTTGGTTCCCAATCATCCATGTATGCATGATATCCCCTGATGAAAGACTTCACCTTCAGCAACATTTTCTCCTCAGATGTTGACAAATCCACAGATTGATAAAACAGACTCTTCGAAGCTAATTCTTATAAGGCACTGAGCTAAATCATTGGAGATGAAAAAGTGAACCGGGTGTGAAAAAAGCACCACGAGGCCACCACAATCTTAAGTTTCGCTTAACACCTTAAGAAAATAAATTGCAGTATGAAAAGCCGCTCCAATTAGAATGAAGCGGTATAATCTCTGATGTGTGACTGAAAGTCGAGGACCTTGTAAATTAACGCATTTCTTCTTGTATCGATGAGAAACTAAGATCACTATGGTCATAGTCTAATTTCTATCTTCTTTATGCTATGGCTACGGCTGTGCCGCTTTGTCAGAGCTGCCAAGAGGAAACAAAATATCATTGCTTAAGCTGCCAAGCGTCAGTATGTAACAGATCGGAATGTTCTGTTCCTGCCCCTGAAGAAACACCGAACTGGAAAGCTGGTTCTAAAGTGGCTTTTTGTATGACGTGTAAGACCAGCAGCAAAAATACTGCAGCAGAAAAACCAGCGCTTAACCGAACGAAGGCCGCTCTCACCAGACAAGACAACCTGAAGACAAGTAAATCTAGCCTGAAAAGTCATGGTAGTACAAAAGAAAAAGTCACAGAAAAGCGGAAATGCTTGAGCCTTCAGCAGAGAGTTGAGTTGATAAATTACGCCAAAGATCATCCAAAGGAGGGACATCGTAAAATTGCTGACAAATTTGGTATTGGAAGAACCCAAGCCCATAAAATCTTGAAGGAACGAAAAGAAATACTTGCGTCGTACGAAAGCCATTTACAGTCAAATAACCAAAAAAGAGTCCACTGTGGGAAGTACTCAGATGTGAATGAGGCACTATGGGACTGGTATGTTATCTGCAGGAACTTGAACATTCCCGTTTCGGGAACAATGCTTCAGGAAGAAGCTTTGATGATTGCAGAAAAAATGGGCATCAGTGGCTTTGCTGCTTCTAATGGGTGGCTAGAATCATTCAAGAAACAACACAACCTACACCACATGGCCATAGCTGGTGAGGATGGAGACGTGAAAGACGAAACTATCGAAAGCTGGTCGGAGTGAACGAGTTAGAGAGATCACACGAGGGTGGAAGCCTGAAGATGTGTGGAATATGGACGAAACAGGGAGCTTTTGGCGAGGATTGCCCAAAACAAGCCTAAATGAAAAGGGACGACGTTGTGATGGTGGAAAGCAAGCCAAACAGAGAAATACATGGGCGTTCTTTGTTAACGCCGCTGGAGAAAAAGAAGACCCCATCGTCATAGGAAAATATGCGAAGCCGAGGTGTTTCAAGAATTTAAAGGATATTAAAAGGCCCTATAGATGCTGGTATTTCTCCAACGCAAAGGCATGGATGACAACAGATGTAATGAATGAAGTCTTGTCTCAGCTCAATGCAACTTTGATTCGCAAAAAGCGAAGTATCTTACTGTTCTTGGACAATGCCCCATGCCATCCTCCAGCTCTTGATGAGAGGTTTTCGAATATCAGTATCAAATTCCTGCCGAAAAACACAACTTCAAAGACACAGCCCCTAGATGCTGGTATCATAGCAAATTGGAAAGTGAAGTACAAGAAACGACTGCTTCGTTATGTTTGCTCCAAGGTGGATGAGTCGAACAGCGCCAGCGATATTGTCAAGTCCATAAATATTTCTATGGCAATGGAATGGGGACGACAAGCTTGGGAAGAAGTGTCTCCTGAAACAGTCAGGAAATGCTTTCAGAAAACAAAGCTCTACCTGGAAGAAGTCGTAGAAGACGATGATCCCTTTGAAGGAGAAGATGAGATCGATCAACTTCAAGAGCTGATCAACAAGATCAGTTCTTGTGATGCTGAAACATACATCTCAGCCGATGAGCAAATTGAAACATGCTTTCATTGGTAACATCGATAGCTCAGAACCAAACTGGAGGAACACAACTCGAGATCAATTACTTGGCTGTGAGGAGGACGAAGCTGATGATGAAGTGATGACTGTCTCAGCAGAGAGGAGACTGCCAATATTCAATGAAAGGGAGGACGAGTATGACATCGAATTAAAACAACCAACTATAAAGTCAGTATCGGAGGCGGCGAACATGGCAGAGCAACTGAGAGACTTTGCTCAGTTTAACGGACACCAGGAACTTTCTCTGGCATTAAGCAAAGTGAATGACATACTTAGCGATATTAAACTACGGAAACCTAAACAACAGACATTGATATCTAATTATTTTTCTTCTTAGGACAGAAAGGTTTAAAAGACAAGACTCAAAAGATTAGAAGTACTGTCTTTTTCTAACGACCGGCTGTAATATTGGCCGCATCAACTTGACGTTACTGTTTTGTTACTCCTTTTCTATGTTCTATTTTTCTCAAACCATGTTACTGTTGCAGTTACTTTTAACCGAGTAAGGGATTTTTTTAGCGCTTTTATGCATAATCTGTACACTACGTCATTAACTGTGATATAAAATGGCATTTTCACCGTGTTCTGACCTGTATTTTGTACAACCTGTATTAAGCGGTCAACCTGTATTAAGCGGTCACTTAGCCATTCCCGAGGGTGACCGCTTAATACAGGTTTGACTGTATTGAACTTGGGTAAAACGAATATTTATAAACATTACAACTGTACTTGTACATGTGAGACCAAAAATATTAATTAAAAAATGCCCATTCTGGAGATATGTGAATCCTTCAGTGTGTAAATTTTACACACAAGTCTCTCAATAAAGTGACCATCAGTAGGTCACCCTCTGTGTGATATTAGTCATCACCACGTCTTTGAAAATGCAATATCCCATTTTTGAAATTTCAGGTGATGTGTCAACAGTGCACACTGTGTCTTTAGTTAAGAAAAGGTTATCTCTGCTAGAATGTTCAGATTACATGTTATGTGATAATTAAACTATCTAGTCTCGTGTAACACAGGCCAATATTTGTAGCATGCTTGAGAAACTCTCTGTAATCTTTTTATAAGCACTTGTGAGATCAGTCTGATCCTAAATTTAAAGGTATCTTGTGTCATCTTATGCGAGTTTAGCAAGCTGAACTTGGCAAAAAGGTGGGCAGATTTGACTTAACTTAAGCATAAACTGTAGTTTATTTTCCTATTCTTACCATGCACAGTATACATGTACATAAAAACTATGACCTTTGGCAATGACCAAACACAAAAAATAACTTACCTAGAATATTATTTGAGCTGACCAGATGTTGCATGTGACTGGAAATCTGAGGTACATGTAATAGTCACGGAAAGTTCTAAATGGTGACCATAACTTATTTATCATAATAATAATAATAATAATAATAATAATAATAATAATAATAATAATAATAATAATAATAATAATTCGCATTATTCCTATCTAATGTAAATTTGTAAATTTTGATATAATACTGGCTACATTTACACGCCCAGTATTTGTAAGTAAGGACCTGGCATTCAGGAGTTTTAAACTGCCATAATAATAATAACTTTATTTAAGTCTCAAATCTATTTAGCTGAGCACAGAAGCTCTACTAATTGGAGAGACTAAATCAAATCAACTCTAAATAAATACTGTCAATATTTTTGCTCACCACATTTCTGCCCTCTTTTCCATTTAGAACAAGTAGATCTCATCAGACAAGTTATGGCGGGCATTTCACTTCCCTCATCAGCCATCCCAGAGTGGGCCAAAGTTGTACCAGAAGAAAAGTGGAAGGCTTCTCTAGTATCAAGTATAACAAACAGAACTGCGCCACCAGACAGTGGCAAAAAAGACTAACCTACTGTTATTGGTTTGAGCTAATAATCTGTAAATTATTCATAAATACAAGAAGAGCTGGGTGGGATATATTGCCTTCCTTCCCGATCAGAGTTAATTAATGTGCACCCTGTCTCACTGGATAAACTGCAGCTAAAAGGAGACCAACTTTCATGGCAAACAGAGATTGATAAAACTGTTTTCCAGAAAGAAAGATAGGACAGATGTTGATAAAGATAGTGTTTCCAAATTGACATTGGATAATCATTTCTAGTCAGCCCTTTGACATATACAACTTTTATGGTTTGAGAACCAGGCACAAGTGACCTCTCTAGTAGCATGTAAGCATAAGTGGCTTTTATGAAAGATTTTTCTCAAGGATAGGTCAGATTACAGTGGGTGCAAGGGTGTATATGTTGTCAGTGGTTCAATTTTATCCTTGGTTTAAATTTTTTTCTCTCTTTTTTTTTAAACAAACAAGATGCTTGATGAGCATTTACTCAGGATACTGCGTGATGCAGAAGAAAAATCGAAACGCTCAAGGCCTATTTGTTTACATACCAGTAAAGTGCATAAAACTGTGTTGAGAGTTGCCATCGAGAGTGCTTACCAAACACAAACATATATGTGGTAATATTGTTTACCTCTTACAGACCAGTACCCCCCTCTTACAGACCAGTACTGCTCAAAAGAAAGTTGCCTGTCACGCCACGTTTTCTGCGCAATGCGAATTGCATCACCCACTTCGTGATTTACATTGAGTGAGAGTCACTGAAACTAAAAATTTAGACAAATTTTGGATGACTTTCATACAGAGCACATTACAAATGCAGCTATTATTTAATACACACAGCAACATTGGGGTCATCATGAATCAAAATGGCACAGTCCTCTTGTAAAAAAAAAAAAAACGAATTTTCTGAATTCATTAGCCAGTTCGACACAAACAAATTTTGATTTCAGATCACAATTTGCATAAAGCCACAATATGTAACTTGAAACCTTCCACTAAACATGACCAATAAATTCAATTGTTAATACACGCTTCAGAAGCTGAGAAGAAACCCTAAGCAGAATGGAGTCTATACCATTTTCGTCTTTTTGCATGCCTATCAAAAATGGTGCAGTCCTCGTGAAAACAAAATTCCAAAAGTTGTGTATTTGGATTACAGGATAAATTTACATAACTTCAAAACAACTGTCGTGCGATGTTATCCTGTCGACCTTTGGACTTTGTGGTTTCCTTTAACCAATGAAAACACTGCCACATGCCTTAGCTTCTGTTGTGCATTGGCCAATCAAAACACCGCCACGTGATTGTATTGTGCACTTTGCTTCACAGGAAAAAAAGACTGAAATCTGACATGATTTATAACTCGGTATACTTACAGTATCCTAAGTAATTATCATACATCACAATACATTGCCAAACCCAAAAACCAAGGATAAAATTGAACCACGACATATACCCTGAGTCACACCTGGAACAACCTAAGTTCAGTGTGCACTGTTATTAGTGTGAATGTGATGTTGATTTCTAACCCCCTCATCTGGATGACCATAGCTTACCAAGCTTTGACTCCTGTGCTCAAAACATTTTTTGTTTAAGAACAATTGCAGGTAAAACGTTTCTCACGCAGGGAACTTAATGCTTAATCATGCATTTTTGTACTTCACTGGTGTCTACCGGGGGACTGGAGAAACTTAACTTGCAAACCTTTACAAAAGTTGTTGCTTGTTGTGCTGATACTACACAACTGATACCCGTTAAATTTTGTGTCAAGTATTTTTCAAAACAGGTTTGGTTTTTAATTACAATAATATCAAATTTAAATTTGTTATCTGTAAATAAAGGTTAGCATGAAAAGAAGTAAAAATTAAAAAGTGCAAACTCATTCCTCCAAGAGCCTTCATTCTCAGTTTACTTTTAAAGTTATTGATTCTTTCAGAAACATTAAAACTGATCTTTTCCTCAAATACAGGGATGATAGCCTGCAAACAAGTCACCCCTGACACTCTTCCCCAAGCCTCCCGTAAGAGGAGCACTTGATACAGTCTGTCAGATCTCTCATGATTAGGTTCAAATTTTTTTTGTGATTTTTTGATTGTTGGGCTTTTCTGATGCTTTGGGGAAGTTGGCTCTGTGGGAAATGTAGTTTATAACCAGCCATTGACATCTGGATGCTGGCTACAAATGATAGCACTGGGGTTTGCAGTCTTTAGTCCTAACTACAATGAAGTTTTTTACATTGTTCTCTTCCAAAAATATATGCAAATAGCAAGATGATTTCTGATGAATACTACTTTCAAGCTTGTGCCACAAGACAACATTTCCACTGTTGAAAACCTGATTGACCTAAAGTTTGTTTATATTTCTAATTTCAAGCAGCCGGTGGCTTGTTTAATTAAATCATTGGTGGACATCAGGAGGTCTTTTTTCTCTTCCCTTTGGGGAAAACTAATTGCATGCTAACTCTCCTTCCCCATTTCCTATTTATGTGACATTCCTTGTTTTGCCTGCAGATGTTCCCAGTTCCATTGATTCAAAGGTGGGAGAGGTTGTCTTGAACTACTGGTACAACACAGATCAGTCTGATGTCTGGCTCTTGAAAAGTTGTAGTCAGTATGTGTCATGCTCACAATAAATTATAGTTACCAAACTAGCCCTACTTTTTGCTTTGGTAGACAGACCTGTCAAAGATGATCTGACATTACTGATCAGTCATGGGCCCCTGGATGTGAATTTTGATGATAACAGACCTCATCACATTGCCTGTCAACATGTCAACGATAGGCTAGAATGCAAAGAGAGAGGCTCTCTTCCATGGCTTAGAGGGGTGGGGGTAGGGGGATTAGGAGGAAGGTACATTCAGATCAAAGGTTACTGCCTCCTCACCAATATATATTTTTTGTTAACCCATCCCTTTAGTGATGGCTTCTGTTGTAACCCATTGTGTGATTTTGCATTTTTTCTTAATTATTTATTTACTCTTGTAATGCATCAAGCTTTGTACCCTCCCCTATTCTTCCTTCAGCCACCCTCCCCCTAAACTAGGTTCACCTGTATCTACCATCTGGGCAAAGGGATATTACCGGTATTTCATAATAGAAGCCCAAATTTTTTTTACAAGCCTTCTTCTGTACACTCGAGGGGTACCCCTAAGAAAAGCGCGCTAATCAGCCTCCCCTCCCAAGCAAAACCATCTTCGGTGATCCTGTACAGCGGAGTTTCCTTTAAAAGTCGCCATTTTTCAGACTTTATTGACAATGAAAAAACTCGTAAGATATTGTGTCCTCTTTCCGTTATCTGTGTCAAGTACTTTGATGACAGCAACATTAGCGTTAAACTAAATTACTAAAATGAGCGTGGTAATAATTAGGCAGTTCACGGAGCTTCGAGAAGATAAATGTGCTAATTAACTTGCGGACATCAAATGGGAAACAGGTTAACGTTGATAAAGTCACGTTCTAAAGTCGATAAACCTTCACCAGGGATATTTCCCTGTCGACCAGTGCAGCCTTTGACAAGGACAATCGATGGAGCTACGAGCTTAGTGTTCTCTAACTTTCCCCGAGTAATCGCTCAGTTACGGCATAATAGCGGTTCTGAAAGAAACGACGGATTCGGTGGCGAATTAGAAGAGGAGATCCACTGTTGTTCATTTTCTCCCGACGACGAATCTCTTCTTGTAACTTGCTCGACGCCTTGCGGGCCGACTTTCAGATCTGACGAAGGTCTCGGCCATTTAAGAGTGTTTGACATCAATACAGGCTCTTGTAGGAAGGAGATCCTCACTTATAACTCCCAAGAATGCGACATCTCGGCAGACGGCGATATGATCACTTTTATCACAAACTCAGGCAGAGGAGAAGTAGCCTTAGTCAAACGAGATCGAGATTCACGCAGCGGAGTCGAAGAAAGAGTTGACAAATTTCAGCCAAGTTGCACCGGAATTACAGGGCAAACTCTTTCGTGCAAGTTTTCGCCAGATGCCACACACATTGTTAGCGCGTCTTCACTGGATTTTCACAGCATCAGAGAGACAAACGAGTTGCGGTTATGGAACGTGAAATCCATGCAGACGGTGAAGAAAGTTGTCTTACGCGATGTCACGGATTTTTGCGGTTTCGTTACGAGTTGCGAATTTTCCCCCGATGGTCAGTATATCGCTGTGGCCACTTCTCAGGAGCAGTTGTGTATTTTGAAGAGCAAGAACTTTGACATTGACGCCGTGTTGAGAAAGAGATGTCGAGGAAACAGGTGCTGGAGTGTTTTCAATCCAAGATGGAAGTGCGAAGTGCTCGCGTGTTGTTTACAAGATGGACGCGTGGAGATATGGCAAAAACTTGAACACCCGTCCAGCTGTGAAATACGGTACGTTTGTGAAAAAGAACGCAAAGTGTCTTTTTCCAGGCGGCTGTACTCTTGTGCTTATTCCCCAGATGGTTTGATGTTAGCTGTTGGAACATCAGATGCGAATATTATTGTCCTCAATTCTGACACCTTGGACACGTTATTCTGTCTCGACTGCAAATCAGAATTAGTCCCTGATCTGTACAGGCCAAGAACGCAAAACACTACCGTTCACTGTATTGCATTCTCTAAATCGCAGCAGTACCTGGCAGCAGGGTACAGTGATGGATTGGCAAGGATCTGGGCCATGCCTGTTAGGTTTGACTTGAAGCATTTATGTCGAGTGGTCATCTTGCATCATGTGCCAGCCAATAAAATCAGTACCCTCCCAATTCCCAGTGGCATCAAGACCTACATTTTAAACAGGTGCAATTAATAATTGTGACTCTGCGCTGTTCCAAAGGTGGATTAGTATAAGGACCATGAGTTGGCAACCATAATGGGGATTTTTTTTACAATCATCATGACGGGGATGACATTTAGAAAGCCACAGAACAAAAGTTGTTACTTGTTGACAGTCACACAATTGTTCACAAAACAAGTAAACAAACAAAAAAGCCTCAATGACAGGAAGTGATGGAAGCACAAATGAAGTACAGCGGAAAACATGAAGCAAGTGTTCCTCTCCCTACTTCTTAAGTTCTCCCATCTCTCTGTCACATGCTTTATGAAAGAACAAAACACAAGTAACACTTTTTTCATTTGTTTAACAAAATAGCTTTTTGTTCAAAAAGTTGGAATTATAAAAGAAGAAATATTCCAGGCCTATACAAAATTATTAATGAAGAAGGGGACCACAGATGATCAGTGAGAATTATATGGGTTTTGATATTTTCATGATTACAGAGAAGACTTCAAATGGAGCTAGTTTTCTCACTGGAAGAATTCAGCTGTCCCTTGAAACAACCATCTGAACAGTGTTTGAAACTGTTTTAAATGGCTTGACCATCCATTCATTAGCTGTATGTTTTGGCTGTTTGAATGGACTTCTGTGAGTGTATGTTTTCATGTGAGAGGTCACAAATACAGTGCTGATGCAATCACATGGTATCCTTAATTTCAATGAGCTAGGTGTGTGAGAGATATGTTGAGTACATGGATATCTCCTGGTAATTAACAACCCCATGTGTGTTACCAAAGACTTATGCAGCTCTGTCTAAGTAATAACCATGAGTGATAATCAAGCTGAGAATTTGCATTTACAGTCTCATGTATTTAAGGTGTATTCTACTTAATTGTGTAAACAATTATGTATTTTCTGCTGAACAACCTGAAGAATACATGTATTATTAAACTTACATAGTTTTAAATATCTTACTTGCCTGAAATTTGCAAAAATGTATATTAATCTGCTGTAACATTATTTTTGCTGCCAGCATTCATGTAAAATACTACTTTGAAATACGTGTAAATCAACATGGAATGCAACTTCAACATTGCAAGGTGTTTCATTTGCAAAGATGATATCATGGAGATTTTAGAACATAGAGGTCATCATGACATCATCATCACAAGGAAACTATTTCTAATGGACAAAATTACTAATAAAAACACTAAGGAACATAAATTATGTGAAAAGGTCCTTTCAAATTAATCAAAGTTGATTGCAATTTTATGAGAATCTGCAATTAATTTTATTCGGCTTTTGCAGAGGTGTCATGAGAAAATACAGAAAATTTTATTGAGCTCATGGCCATTTAAAGCGATGATGGCACAAGAGGGTTACATGTATTTTATTTACATGTACATGCACTAGCAAATGTCTGGAACTACTTATTTAACTAGACGTACGGGTATGTCCCCCTACCTATTACCATGCCGTAAACCTGCAGTTGAGAGTAAAGTTACAGCGTGTAAGCTCCTGCACAGAACATAACTTTTTAAATAAAGGTCAAGTCATGGTTTGATAACAGCCTGGTTTGAAGTTTCTGTTAGGGAAGTCAAGTGTAACTAAATCACAAGGACGTACATTAATAAATCACAAGTTATTTGCTACACTGTACAAGGAATCATTAGGCTTGACATGGAAGACTGTGCACAGTACTAAAAAACATACAAAAGTCATGTACTGAGTAAATTTCAATAGATCATTTCTGAATTACTTAAGCCTTTTTTTCAAAGTGAGGCCTTGTGCTCAACCATTCATATTAAAATGAGTTTAATTTGCATGTGAGTGAAAGCTTATTTCAATATGAAAGTATGAGCACCAGGATTGGCTTTGGAAATGGCCTATTCAAACTGTTTCAGAAAAGTAGCTTGGGTTGCCAGTTCTATTTTGGCTTACTGCCATAGGCAAAACATTAATTTCATTCATAAATAATATAACTGGTTAAGAATGTTGATTTTATTTGCACATCATGGAGTATTTTACATACGGTATTTACCCGTATATAATGCTCACTTTTTTCCTAAGATTTTTTTCATGAAATTATACACGGAACCTTTTGTTTCATGATTGCTTCCCTAATTTGCATATGCTTGTGGTTAACAAAGGATTAAAAAACCAGTAAACAAGAATTCAAAAGGCTGTTGTCCACACCATTGTTATAATAAACAAGCAAATAATCTATCACAGCTGCTTTTAAATTACCACCGATAAACTGGCTGGAAAAACTGGCCAGATATTCTGTGAGAAGACGCCAAAAATTTGCATACAGACAAAACAAAATAGCCTCTTATTTGCATAATGGTAACGAAACACACATTTTGTGAGCCAAAGTTTGTTCAAAATCATTTTGCTCGAAGTACAGCAGCTCAGAACAAGGACAAAATAAGTGTGACAAGTGACAAGGTAAGTGTGTTTAGATGGAGCAATGTTCTTGGTTCTTTTACATGGCATGGCATAAAATTGGGCGATTTTGGAAAACAAACTGCTAGCTTAGTCATCACATATTTCTGTATTTGCTTTCGAACCAATTCCTTATTAGTATTCTTCTAGCTTTTGTGGGGGTTACAAACTCTTGTTCCTTGTAAGCTGGCTCAGTCATGCCTGCAGTGAATGAACAAAAAATGATGAAACATTAAGGACAAGTAAGATAAGGAAAAACCAAACTGTGATTGAAATGTGACAACAGAACTGATCAAGGCATTTGGCAAGCATATTCAAGATGTTTTTCTATCATCTTTGACCAGAGCTGTAATTTAGCTTTGGAGCAGCGAGTAGCCAGTCATAAACAAAAGAAATTACCTCGATCTTGTTGTCCTTTAGTGAGTTACAAGTTTTTAGTAGCCAGCTACATGTACATGTAGCTTAAACTTATTGTTACAATTAACAGCCCTGTTTGACTTGAGGCATATAAGACCTTGCGAAGGGGTAGTTGAGCAACAAGTGACGTTGCTCCAAAAACAGGCAACGATCTTCAAATACACAGACAACCGACAGCAATTTGATATTAATTTTGTCCCTAACAAAACAAGCAAGAGACAGAGTTGTAAATGAGAAACAAAGTGACACCAGACCACGTACCCCTTGGAAGGCCTTGTATATGGTACTCGACTATTTACCTAATGTTTCCATGAAGGTTTGAGTGACGCTGATATCCCAGGTGGCTTGGAAGAAACATAAACCAGCAGGTGTCAGATCCTGCTGGTGTTTGGACAGAAACTTGCCTAGTGAGAATGTCCGACTGATTATATCACTGTTGAGCAAAGCATGTATACATATTGTAATTGGTCATAGTGTAATCATTACAAAATTCAAACTGGTTCCAAAATTTTTAATCAAAAACAAATAAATCTAGACCACAACATCAACATCTGTTATGTATATTGGCCAGAACTACTCTTACTACAAATACAAATTTCAGACTAGTCTTGAAGATTAATATCTGGAATAAAAATATAAAAATCTTGAAAGCAACTGTGGCTGGAGGGAAAGGTTAGCTGTCCAGCTACCGTTCTTGCTTGTAAGTACTGGTACTGCTTCTTATTGTTCCCTGACCAAATTTCCCACTTATTTACTATTGGCTATCCACACTCTTGTTATTTCATACAACAAAACTTGTGGTTTCCCTCAGTGTTCAAGATAATGGGAGTGAACTGTATAGCAGTGTGTTGAAAACAAAAATGATGTCTTTAGACTGAGACATTTATTTTATTCAACTACTCTGACCAAAGAAAACAAGAGGCTACAATTAGCCTAAACCCGGGCTTGCAAAAAACAGTATTGTATCCCTAACTTAGCGCTAAACAAAAGAATAGAGGGAAGTCTGTCTTTCTTACATCGGACGCATTGTGTTTAGCTTGTGTTGGAGTCTATTTCTTTAGACCCCTATCAACATATATTCCTCTAAAATACAGCTCAACCATTGAGAACAATAATTATAACACTTGTAAAAAATATTTCTAAAAGAACAAGAAAAAGAGAAAGAGAAAAAATAAAGCCCGTGATATATACCACTAAAGGACATCGAACCCGGTTTAGCTGCGTCGCAGGCAGGAACAATGACCTTTAGGCCACAGAGGTTTATCATTATGCAGGGGTGATAAAAATAGTGTATTGATTCCAAAAAAAAAACTAAGCACACTTGTTTTCGCTTCGATGGATAATTGTTTGAGAAAGGAAACGCTTATCGAACGATGTAGGATTTTTTCGCATAAATGTGAATGGAGTCTCGGTGAAATGTGAGTAGAAAATTAATTAGCAGAGTGAAACTGTTTACAAATACGTCAATCCAGGGTCATTTGAAACACAAGAAAGGAACGTTTCTGGACAGTTTCAAGGGACGCTAGTACATTTGTAAAAACTAATCGCTTATCATTCAAAAATGAAAGTCCAGAAATTAAAATAGTAAATTAACTACCTGTCAAAGTCTCAGGGGTGTATGATATCCCGTACTTGAGTTATTCAACAAAATGTACATCTCAATGGAGCGGATACGGGGAACACGGCAGTCCATTTGGAGTTAAATTTTGGTCATGTTAAAAGCTTTCTTCTCGCTGTTGAACTTGCAAACATTCGTATAGACACTTCTCTTAACATATTAGTTGTTCAGACTTCAAAGACACAAGGTGAATCGACGTTTTCCGATACGTGACAACAAGTATCATTCTTGCTGTTGATATGAAATTTATACTTCCGAATCACTCGGCCGTGAAAGGTCAAACTCCCTTTGTCTGTAGTCTCTAATTTTTGGCGCTCCCCTCGCGTCGCATCTCCTCGCAACTTTGCGCGCGCACGTGTCTTTCGCCCGCCCCATAATCCATCGCCAAAATTAGAGACTACTCGCAGTCTACTGAAGCAGACACGAGGAAACACGGCAGTCCATCTGGAGTTAAGGTTACTCATGTTAAAGCTTTCTTCTCGCCGTTGAACTTGCAATCATTCGCATAGACACTTCTCTTAACATATTGTTTGTTCAGACTTCAAAAGCCACAAGGTGAATCGACATTTCCCCTTACGTGACAACATGCATCACTGTTGTTAAAAATAGTTAGCGCTTGCGCAGCAACGCCGGAAGTGCCCTTTGTGGATGATAGTCGACGACGAAAAAGAAGAACCGTCGGTAGTTTAAGACCCGGGCGCCGCGCGAGACGCGCGCAGCCCGGGTAATAAAAGATTTACATATGATCACACTTCTAGTGAGTTGTGTCCTGAGTGTAATTAAACTTATCACCTTGAATTTTTGTTGACATAATTACTGAGGTCCAGTTCACCATTTTGTTTAATCAAACAGAAGACAAATCTGTGGAATCCTGTTCCTTGGACTGGAACTGGAGGCAGGTATTCACACAAGATTTGTCCATCAGATATTCTGTATCCTGGGATATTGCCACTAGATGAAAGAAAAGAAAGGTGGTGGTCTAAAGTTATTAATTTTATGGACTGAAAATTTAAAAACCATCTTCACTTTGCTTTCCTTGGTTCCAAATTATGCAAGCCAATTGACAGTAATTGATAAAAGAAAGAAAACAGCTATATTTCAGAGGTGCCACACAGCTCTCGGAACAGCTCACAGGATTGGCTGAGAAAACAATAAACAAACAACAGAAACAACGGACCCTACCCCTGAAATAATGGTGCTGCGTGGTAATGAGAACCAATGAAATAAGCGGTTACTGAGAGGTGCCTGGCAGCTGATATTTCAATCAACAAAATTGAACATCAAATAAATTCTTAATCAGATTATTGTTACTTACACCATCCAATGTAAAACTTCTTTTCCTTTTTCAAACAAATTGCCATCTATAATGGAATTAAGAACAACATAGTACAATACAGGTCTGTACATTAAGAAGAGCATCTCCTTAGAATACATAATTCTTGACTATCATTTATGTACATAAAGATTTCAAGTTAACTGTAGTAATCTTTCCCTTTTGCCTATTCCATACCAGGATTAGCCAGTACAAGTGTCCAGTAGCTGTCCTCTGAGCAGTCATAATTAACAGCTGGTTCATGACATGTCTGCAGTAGGGAAAGAGTATTAAAAATTAATGTGTTATTGTCCAACCACAATTAATAATAATTTAAAGTAAAATTTTAAAATGTCATCACTTAATGGTTTAAGCCCAAGAGACTCAGTATATCTGGGTTAGATTACATCTACAGTAGTCCTCTAAGAATAAATTACTGCACATTAATTTTAATGTTAAACAAATGAGTAAGATTGAATTCTATTTCAACAACTCAAACAGATGACATTATCCACATACCCGACAAATGTAAAAATGCTTTAAAAGAACTCCAAAGTGAGTGAAATAAGAAATACAACATGATAGATATGCATGAAACCCCAAATGGAAACTTGAAAAAAAATCTGAGTTCCAGATATTGAAAACAATTCGAAAAAAATCCGAGTTCCAGATATACAAACCATGCTGGAGACACAAAGAAAACTGCAAGATGTACATGTACCTGAGATGGTGTCAAGAAGTTGCCATAGTGAACCTGATCTGTTTCACCAAAGATTACTGACATTCTAACTGATGGTGTAAACTCCTTCTTTTGGAACATGTGCTCAAAGATACCATAGTGCCTGGCTAGCTTGGTTGTGGTTGAGAATTCATCCTTTGCCATCCACTCCTTTCTCACTGTTTCAAGCGGTATAAGTACTGGTGAAAAAATAATCAGTTGACTTTAATCAGAAACATGTGAATGTCAGATTCCTTGTTAAATGTCACTCAGCTTGCATGAATAAATAGTTATCATGATTCTCTAAAACGAAACAACATGCGAATTTTACAAATATTACTTGGTAGAGTGAAGACCACCAACTATGTTTCAGAAAATTCAAAATTGATTTGGTTTCCTTGGTGGGGGGAGGGGATGGGAGTAAACCCCAAGAACTAGGTTGTGGTGCATTTGTGATTTCATTAGCAGTGTATCAACACATTATAAATAATTATTGTATTCTGTGGGTCGGAGTAAATGGTTCATGTACTTACATGTGTTATTTCTGGCTTCTTTTTCCAAGTTTTCATCCTGCTTGTTTTCCCTATATATCTGGGCCTTCATCCGTCTGAAGTCTTTTCTCTTTGTTGGCCGATCAATAGTTCCCATGGTCCCAGAGGCTTGTGATTAAAACAAAAATACTAGTCCAGAGAGTATGTAACATATCAGTCAATTCCAAAAGCGCCCATCCCCCCTTCCCCGGGTATACCCCAGGTATTTGACAAGAGGGTAGCCTCGGATAGCAGGGAATTTGACCCTACAGGTACATGAATCCCTCCCATTGGAGCATTTGACTGTCGGCTTAACACTGGACAGAGATCGCCAGCTTTAAGGGTTTTGCGTGTCTTTTGTGTGCAATTCATTCACCATGGGAGCGCTTTGCTACCTTCACTTCAAGATTCCGTGTGGTGTTTTCCACTGTTAACTAAATATACCTTTATAAATTATTCAAAGTTTGGAGTGCCAACAAAAGAGATCAGCAAGGAGTTTTGGTGCACAATTTTTCGAATTTGGTTTGCAAAGGTAAGCGATTTTAGATTAAGATATTTACATGGTGTATTATGTGTGAGGGACATGAGAAAATGCTTCAAGTGACAAGCGGTCTGCCAGAGATTTAAACTTGATTTGAGCCCTTATGATGGGCACTTTTGGAGTTGACTGATACAAAAGCTTACATGGAATACAAATCTTATGATGCACATGTCATTGGCTTCCTCGTGGGGTTGATCCCCGGGCCAACCAGGGAGATATGTGGGGGAATATGAGGTGATGGATGGGATTCTTTGCGTGAGGGTTGGGGAAAATCTTGACATTGTTTTACGATCAAAGAGTAAGGTGTGGGGGAATTCACCAGTTTGTAAAGGATGTCAGGGGCATTTTCTGCTGATAGACATCTCACCCAGGGTACTTGTATTGCACAGGGTTAGTACAATTTTTCAGGCCAAAAGTTCAAGGACTTTTCAAGGACTTTCCAGGACCCTACTTAGAAATTTCAAGGACTTTTTTTAATGACAAAATACCCACCCACACGTGCGCTTTATGAAGTCTAATTCCTGTGGCTTGCCCCCCCCCCCCCCCCCATACCCCCCATCCTGGGGCAAACCATTGATAGGTGCATAAGCTTACGTGAAGTGTCAATATTTTGACCGGTCAAAAACTAGATGTGACCAAGCTAAAATTTGTTTGGCCAGACAACATGACCGGCCACTGCTCGAAAATTATTTTGAACCCTGTATTGCAAGATTCCTCAAGTTTGTTTCACTGATTTTACAATCCCCTGGTTAGCCTGGGGATCGACCCCATGGGAAATCCGATGATATGTGCATAAATCCCAAAGATTATTCATACTGAGGTGATGCGGTGTATACTGCTTAAAGAGGCAATAGAGTGGAATTGAACAAACGATCCAGATCTATAATGGATACAAATTAAATGATCAGTACAATTAATAAAATCTTCATGTGATCGATCCATGAAATTAGTAATCCTACTTATAAATTGTACAACTTTTTCCTGATTTATCACTTTATGCAGGCAGGCACTTACCTTCCGTGCACATAGTACTACTTCTTATAACAAGAGTTTGCCTCCAAAGAGATGAGGCAATCATAGTTTTTGAAAATCGCAGAACGCACCAACTTTTCGCTATGTTGGCCGCCATATTGGAGATGCCCGCTGACTTCGGGTAGGGTTTAGTCTCCCCAAAAACACACGGTCACGTAGTCAGCCATCTTGTTTTCTTCTCCACGGTTATTTCAATATTCACTTTGAAAATTAATCTGATTTTACGCGTTTGAACCATTTACTTCGTATTATGCCAACTACATCTCAACTCGCTTCTCTCGTGGTAAGTAAGATTATATCTCACAGTGACCGTAATTTAAACATCACTGAAAAGTTTGGCACAAAATTTGCATTTCGGATCAAAGTCCCTACCCCATCCCGTATCCCTCCTCAGGACTAACATTGATAGGTGCATTAAGCTTAAACCCTTTCACTGCCAAGGGGTACTTTATAGATTTTACTCTGGCTAACGCCAAACGATTTTACTCATCAAAGGGAGGCCCCTTGGCACTGAAAGGGTTAAAAACTGCCACCTGAACCCTTTCCTCCTAAAAGTGACTTACAGATTTTCCTCTGTCTAACGCCAGATGCTTTTACTCGTTAAAGGGAGACCCTTTAGGGATTAAGGGGTTAACCCACTCACTTTTTGGCACAAAATTTGCATTTCGGATCAAAGTCCCTACCCCATCCCGTATCCCCTCCTCAGGACTAACATTGATAGGTGCATTAAGCTTAAACCCTTTCACTGCCAAGGGGTACTTTATAGATTTTACTCTGGCTAACGCCAAACGATTTTACTCATCAAAGGGAGGCCCCTTGGCACTGAAAGGGTTAAAAACTGCCACCTGAACCCTTTCCTCCCTAAAAGTGACTTACAGATTTTCCTCTGTCTAACGCCAGATGCTTTTACTTGTTAAAGGGAGACCCTTTAGGGATTAAGGGGTTAACCCACTCACCGCTAAGGGGGACTTAATATTATTATAGATTTTACTCTGGCTAATGCCAGAAGATTTTACTCTGGCTAGCACCAGATGATTTTATTCATCAAAGGGAGGCCCCTTGGCGGTGAAAGGGTTAAAAACTGCCACTTTAACCCTTTCACCGCCAAGGGGGACTTTATAGATTTTACTCTGGCTAACTTCACATGATTTTACTCATCAAAGGGAGGCCCCTTGGTGTTGAAAGGGTTCATGCATCACACTTTACATGTACATCCTGAGTTGGTTTATTGAAATGTTCTGAGTTTTATCTTTGGCCCTTGAAGAAGTCAGTTCAGAAATTTCTCACTGAGGATGTAGGGTAGCTTTGTTGACAGCTGATTTGCTGTCTAATGTGTTTACCTTGCTTTCTTTTTGCTTAAAAACAGGTTGGACTTGCAGCAGGCAATATTTTTGGGATATATTTGGCTCAGACATACGAGGTTAGCTGGCTGAAACTTTGCTTTGTTATCTGCTGTTTATTAATAGAATCTTGAGGTGACTGTGTCTAACTGTACTGTAGTGTAAGTGTAGACATGATAGTGTGCAGGTTATGAATCAGTCTGCTCTAGCAGTGCCCTTCTCCCCCTGGGCAATAGTGGGGGAGTGGCATTTAAAAATTTATCATGGCCTTGGCGCCAAACCGTGAGGGTGTTAAATGCCCAGGGAAAATCCTAGAATCCTAATGTCTGGGAGTAGTCCAGGAAAAGGGGCATGGGGAGGGGGATTTGTCGGATGGGCATTGCTGGAATTGGCTGATGCATGAGACTTAAGTCTTCCAGATGATATTGTGTTCAACAACCAGGGAAAGCTGGCTTCAATTGCCCTGAGAGGACAGCTTGAGGATCGGAGAAGCCCATACAATGAATCTCTGACTTTGACAGTTGTCCAGAACATTTAGGGAACAATCAGGAAAGCTTGCATTTAATTGCCCAGAAGGCACGGGTACTTGTGTACATCATGTGGACCCTTCATTCTGCCCCCTCCTCCCTGCCATGGGGTTGGATATTGATGTCACTAACTTCAAGTCTGTCCCCTTGTTTTTTAGTTACCAGACATTCACTCCCTTGTGGAAACCCTCTTTTCCAAAGCAAAGGAGTATGAAAAATCAGCAAAAAAATCTAATGATAGTAAAGACTGAGAGAAGATATGAGAAGATGTAAGAGCAAGTGTGACCCTGGAGACAGTCGTCTGAGGATATGCTAGATGTCAGGATTTACAAGCTTCATTCTTGGATTGCAAATGAACAGACAGTTAATGGCATTATTTGAAATGAGTTAAAACTTGTGATGACTTTAGAGCAGTTTTCATTTGAGTGTCGAAAGTAATTAGCAATTTGCTTTCGTTTTACATTGCTTCGTTCTGTGATTGGCCAGGAAAACTCGCGCCACTTTCTCAACTAATGAGAAGCAAAACCAATCGCAACTTGCACATGCGTATTTTCCAGAGCTTTGCACGGGCTACATGTAATTGCTTCGTATTCTGATTGGTTTGTTGCACTGCTTGCATCTGTTTTGATTGGTTTTGGTTTTATGACACTCAATTGAAAAGTGCTCTATTATTTTGATCTGGCACTAGACCAAGCAAGATGCTTGGGTAGTGGGGAAGTCATCAGAAGTTTGGGTGGTAGTGTGAACTGCGTGATTCTGTAAATCCTAAACCTTTCAGAGACCATGATAAGTAATCTTCTAGCACTAGTTTCTAAACCTGGTCTCTGAAGTCCATATGCGTTTTCATACTAGCAGTGGTGCATACTGTACCTGTATAGCTTATATAAGGAAGGAGCTACAGTATTTCTCCTCCCAACGAGAAAGTGAAGAATCTTATGAATCACATAAGATTTGTGGTTGAAAAGAGAAAACGTTTTTCCTCTGCAAAATGTGGTGATTTCATTGTAATTTCTCCTGAAAAAGAGTCTTGAGATATGCAGATGTAATGTGCTTTTTTTTCTTGAAATGCATACGATTATGATGATTGCTACAAGGGTAGTTTTTACATAAATTGTAAATTAACTTTGAGTAATTAACATTGACTGTTCTTCAAGAAATCCGATGTACACGTACTTGTGTCATTTGTACATTTCTCTTCGGTCCCCATTATTTTACCTTTCTTGTTTATGTTTTATATTGGCGCCCAAAAAGAGACTCGTAAGTGAATTTTATTCTAAAATCACCGCCACCTCCTGTGACTAAGTGTCATGCGGTGAAACACATTCATTTGGCTTTCCAAACTGAACATCACAATCTCTCGGCAGAATCTGATGAATAGTTGCTGGCTTTTCCCATTCCACATTTGAAATAAACTGGGACCAGAATAAGGCCTGTCTTTTTGTAGCAAACCCTCGTAACTCTACGTAGAGTTAACGAGGAGCTTCCGATTCTTATTGTTCAATCAGAAGTAACCCGAGTGGGAGAAAATTGTTCCGGCCGGAAACTTGCCGCCGGCATGCAGGATAGATCATGTTGATATTTCGGTTAATTCTCGGAGACGCGATTTCGTCAGAAAAAAGGTCGTTATCGCCCTGACTGTCGGTATCTTCGTCGTTGGTCGACTTTGATTCGGACTTAATCAATTCTCGTAGACTTGATTCCGACCGAAAACAGTGCAGATACTTGTTTCCCCGGCTGATATTAAGGTTGTCGTTAAAACCATCCAGATGGATCACCTGTGGAACAGAAAAATGTTTCAATCTAAGTATGTGTTTAGAACAACTACAGCATTGACAGCTGTGGCATCTAGGTACCTTCATAAAATTTACATGGTTATTTTCGTTACAACACGCTCAATAAAGGATAACAGAAAAGAAAAGAAAAGTCAAACGCAGTCACCGTAAGAAGTGCCGAAACTCAGTCTGTCTTCTTTCCACAAAGATGATGCATCCAAATAAAGTCACCATCTCTCCGCTGTAGTTAATAGGCCCTTTGTTGTGACTTTGTTTTTTGTTTTTTTGTTTTTTTTTTTTTTTGAGCTCCATGAAAAGTTTAGGAGATGAGTGATACTGTATACTGATTTCCGATTTCGATTTCCCGCCAGACACAACTACTCCGAGAGCCTGGAACAGGCCTCTCCTCCCACTTCTTTAGTGTTATTAGAAATAAAGGCTCACCGTTCTATTGGTGTCACCCGGAGCGGAACGAGGCCTTGTCTGATTGGAGGAAAACTTCCTCGACGGTAAGGCTATGAGTTCCTCCTCTGACTTGTTGGACTCGGACACTGGCAGGATTCTTGCCTCGCGCAACTTGCATCTCCTTGATGAAGAATTTAAAAACATTGAAGCGTTTCGACGGCTCTGCCCTAGTACTGAAAAGTCAATCGTAAAAAGTGATCGAAAAATATCCTTGATGAGCGTATTCAGGCGATTAATTATAAATTGGCTACTAGACAGGCAAGGAGCCTCTGATTTAGGAGAAACTCCGTTCGCAAACAATGAGTTTTCGCAGTCGAAAGAGAAAGAGATTTGATTGCCGCAACCAGTAAGATCGTAATCAGATTTTGAACCTTTATCATTTAAATGCATAGAGAAGAAAAAAGGGTATGGAGATATACTTGTACCGGTTTTAAAGGGTACCACGTAAATAAATCTTACTTGAAACCGAGCTCGTAGAGATATACACTTCTTAGAATGCTTACTGAGTGGTATTATAATTACTGCACTACATCTGTCACAGTGTCCTGTGTACAGGTTTTTAAAGCTTCAGAGAACCAATTCTCCAGGTAACTGCGGTTGGCAGTGTTGATATGGGGGGAAAGTTAAAGATATAATTGGCATAAATTTACTAGGCTAACCTGTAAAAGGCAAGACCAATAATTAAAACGGCAGTCAGACAAAGGCGACTAACACGTATGGAAGGAAGTCGGAGTAATAATCTGGAACGGTGGTTAGTAGTTATGTGGCAGTCACCAGGGTGGTCAGGCTGGGAGAAGATTTTATTGAGGGTAGGGCGACCTCTTTGATGGTTACAATCTTAGCTTCGAGGTTCTTCTCCAGAGGGGTTTTGTCCTCCAAGACTATTTTCTTGAGCACGAGAGATGGCAGGTATCCTACGTAAGAATTGGAGGTAGAAGCCGCGAGGAAGCAAAAAATCAGCGGGCAATTGCCAACTTGTGCCAGGTGGAGAATTACCCCACATAAACTTGATAAACAAAGCTGTTCCTACAAAGGTGTCGTTTTCGAGCTGTTTTGACCTGGATTGACGTATTGAAAAGAGCAGCCAGTAGTACAATGTAAGACATATAACTCAAGAGCAATGCGTATTGCGCAGAAGATGCGCGTGCGAGCAGGGGGAATGCAAGATTTGTTTTGGTTTTGTTTCCGATTGGTGCAAAACTTGGCGCGTTTCTCAAAGCGGGCATCTCTCTGAGGTGGACACTATCCCGGTGGCCGGTCCTGGCCGAATTTCTCTTGTTCCTCTATGTAGCTTATTTCCCTTGAGGCAGGCGCGTCTCTAAGCCGGAATCGTACAGAGCTAGTCCCTAATGTGTCCGCTTTGAAGAGATTTGACTGTAATGACAAATCGTTGTAATAAGGAATATCACTGACGTGAACCTGCAATGTTCTTTACTTTAACTCGGATCCAGGCTTTACCGTTTGAACTGTTGGTGATCTTTACCATGACTTGCGATATGTTAAAAATCGATCTCGAGGAAAACAAGAGAGATTACAAGAAGTTCTTTTTAGGAACTGCTACTCAGACTCGTAAGAGAAAGAAACAAGGTGGGCGGCAAGACTGAAATAAGCTGAATCTGAATGTAGACACGTGAAAAATGAGCCTCGCCAGTGGGTTCTTATAGAAATAAAAGAAAACGAAAAAAGTTTGTGATAATGTGAGAGTTCTGGATCGAGGTCGTCAAGGTGTCTTGCGTGGCTTCGGATCTTTATCGTAGTTACTGTGTAATTTGTTATTTTAGAG